>VVHJ01014292.1:3894-15867 GCA_015107715.1 Tylochromis polylepis | reverse complement strand
GTTCATCACAAAAACATGGATGTCTGCACATGAAAGCACACTAAACGCAAGCAGCACTGCGGAAGCATCCAAGCCGGGCCACAGAGCAGAGGCAGACCACACAGCAGCAGCAGCGCTTTCACTCGTCAGTTTACATAACACCGATTATAACCCTGAGATTTAGCCAACCAATGTGCAACAGTTTAGTTGGCCTGAGTTTCAAAATCTCACTGACCATCTGTTCAACTGCATAGTTGACTTCCTTCAAATAGTTTTCCTGGACACTGATTCTACCTAGTAAAATTGTCCGCTGCTGCCACTCATGCCTCACAGGGTAGTTTCACAGCAAATCAGCTTCAGAATAAATCAGCTGCACATACAGTGTTGCCCTTTATGACATTTTCTTTTTTTATTCACTCATAATATTATCATTGGGATTTATAAAATATTATTAACACACTTGGGCAAATGCTTCTCTGTTGCATTTAGCAGGATATCAAACTATATCAAACCTTCATCATCAAGTGTATGTTGGTATGTTTTTGTATGTTATTTTTGTTCCAAAGTGAGCCAGGTTGATTTTCTTCTTCTCAAAGAAATTCATAAGAAATACATAAGGCTTATAAGAAACCAATTTCTCCTTCAGGAGATGGATCATTATTTGAATGTTGTGATGGTTCATGGTATACTGATACAGTTTGGGAGGAAGATTTTTTTTAAACATTTTGTTATAGGTATTGGTTTGTTTATTTGATTCTGTTAGGTTTTTTGTCTTGTATATTCTTCCAAAGCTGTCTTGGCAGTACTCCTTACATCAGTGGATGTCATCCCAGCCAGCGCTAGAATACAACCAAACACAACTGCAAGCGCTGAAAAATGTCATTACAGCATTAGATGCTCATTTTTGAGTATTTTTGTTGTCCTTCTGCATGTTAGCTGACTCGTTGACCATTAGCCTTCCTGAGGTCTTACCCTTGGCCATGGATACAGACATAGATACACTCTCAGTTTCTCAACCATTGTTCTACCATGTGCTAACCATGTAACTACCATGCATTTGTGATGATGAATCAAATTGTGGCAAGCAGCACACAATACGATTTAATTTTCTGGGACTGCATTGTAACTAAAACAAATCAGCTGTAAGTAATAATAGAAGCTATGAAGATCAACAGGATGTTAGAGTTGAGGGGCTCTCTTAATTTGTAATTATGACTAAGCCTCCTTTGTGATGCACCTTGGTTCCATGCTGTTGTCCCTTAGCCCAATATGCAAAGAGTGCAGTTTACATTTAAGTGCTGACACTAATGGATCATAAAATCTCTTTCCTGCCCAGATGTGATGAAAAAATTACAGTGCAGTGGCATTAACCGTGGCAATTATATGGAATGACAGTTCCTCTCAAACATCCCACTGATCCCAAAATAAAGACAGAGCGAACGTGATAGAGTAGATAGGCAGAGAGAGAAAGATGTTCTCTGATTGTTAGCACAAGGTAATGAAACTCTGAAAAGGTGACATTATCAACACGGGGGCGGAGAGATTCAGTGAGACTGTTGCTGCCTCTATTTCTGGAGGTGTAGGAGTATTTGTGTATGCATGTGTAAGTGTGGATTTGTGCAAATTCTTGTGTGTCTGCGTGACAGAGAAACAAATGGTGTCAGAGCGTGCATGTGAATGTGTGTGAAAGACAGAAAGTGACAGCATAAAAAAACCAGAGAGAGGGATTGGAGGAAAAGAAATATTTTTCACACATCTCCTAACTCATTAGAGTTCATCATTCACTCATTCAGCAAAACTGTAAATTTCTATGGAGGTGCTATTCTGGGTTGCAGCCACAAAAAGCTGTGCTTCAGTTTCCACCATGCAGCCAACAAAGAGACTATTCTTCCTTCTTTTATTTTTAACTTGTATTTTTTTATATATATAATTAACCCTTCATTTCTAAAGTGGTATTTAGAATTTTCTGAATTTTTAAAGTTGAATTATGCTGAAAAATGACCTAATGTACATACGCCTATATTACACTAAGAAAGCACACGCTGCAAAAATATCAGTGAATTCATAGCCTTCTTTCCAAAGATCATTTTTGCTGTGAACTACTGTAAAACAAGCACAAATTTACCCTTTGATTGATTATCTTGTTAAAATGCGTCTAATCAGTGAATGTGAGGTTTGTTTTGAACCATCAGTTGTATATATTATTTGTTCTGTTATAAACCCCATGCCTTGTAACAACAGTCAACAGTTGTTCTTAACATAAAATGTAATTTCTCGACCAGTTATAAACAAAGAGTGATGTGAAAAAGCCTCTTAAATTGTAAACTGAAAGCTCTGGATTTTCGTTAGCACATTATATAGTTGCAGATTTACATGTAGTAGAAAAGAACTGAATCTTCAGGTTTCACGTATGACTTTTTAAACCTGTACGTGACCCAATTTGTGACATGGTCATGTTTAAGAATCATTAAAACAAACTGGCTGTATTTCTCTTCAGAGCAGCAGTGGGGGGTTTTCTGTGTGTTTTGTTCTATTTTGTGTTCACTGAAGCCAAAATATTGTTTATGTAATGTACATCACAGCTTCTTCTTTCTGCATCAGCTCTTCCTCATCTGCATCTGACTTCTTGCACGTCTCCATCACTGGGTTGACTTTCTCCGTCCTGTCTCTCACAGCTTTGTTTCAACAGGAGAAACTGCTAGCTGCGTGGAGGGACCCGGCCAACCACATCTGCGTGTGGGCGTGTACGTGCGAACTTAAAGATTGTGAACACAAGCTTTACTTGCTTGTTAGTGAAGTCGGGTTTGCTAAATTTATAGGCAAGTTATGGCAGTTCCAGACTACTGAAGGTGGTTGAAGAAGCTAGAAGCTGTTAAGTAAAGGACAGGATTCAGAGAATGAAGAAAATGAACAACTTTGGCATCATAATCAAAAGATAAAGCTCAGATACCTAATTAAATGGCTACAGGCATCATGATTTCTGTCTCTTGCTGCTTTCATAAGAAAATCCATCAGACACAGACCTACAATTAAACCCCCCTTTGATCAGAGTCTAGCAGGAACAAGTGATAAAACTTGATGCTTATTTTTGTTATTGCTGTTTTAGCACTTGTTCAGCTGCTGCCACTCAGAATACATTAGCGGGAGTGGAAAATAAAAAAAGACAGACACAGAAAAATTGATATTTTGAGCACCAGTGAAAAAGTCTTGTCACAAATAAAGCTTCTGGCCATGTGTAGTCCTACTTTCATGTTATTAGAGCAAGTCTAATCAGTGTAAAGGCTGGAAAGGATAAAAAAAAAAAAAAGACACAGCACAGAAACATTTTATTGCACAGTTTATTAACAAAAGAAAAATCAATAGATTGCTGTGCACCAACATGGCATATTCAGATTATAATGGTCCCAGACATTTTATCAATACAGGCATTTCTTTCAGTGTCTTTCAGATGCTGCTCAATGCAGACATCTGGGTAATTACAAATATTCAAATAATAACGAGTGCTGATCTTCTTAACTCTGTGGTGACATTCCCAGTTATGGCCACACATCTGTTTCTATAGGATTTGAAAAAGTTGGCTTTGTCCCGGTAAACCATGCTCCACATTCCCTTTTGTGGAGTGAGGAGGACAAAGGTGAGAATCTCAGCATTGTGCATACTCAGTAATCCATTCTATGTGAGTTACCTGACTGAGTCCAGGTAAACAATGGGAATTCTGAAACAATACAGGACTAGACTTACTGTAGTTTGATTTGAAATTATGTCATCTGACATGTCATTTTGTTAATCAGTAAAATGATGCTGGTGACATGTTATCAATTTTAAACACTGAAGAACAAAAACTGAAAGTAAATGATTGAATTGTCCCTTTTACCTCAGAGCCTGCGAATCAATACCAGAGAGTGGAGCCTGTGATTTGGCTTTTGCTTTTGGCTCAGCCCCTTAAGCCCTAGCAGAGAAAAAAGCCTCAGCAGCTGGCATGAGAAAAATTGTCTTTGCTCAGAAAATCCTGCCTTCATTCATGACCCACAGTCAAGCGACTGTTTCGAAGAGCACGACAAAGGCGAACGACATAGCAGTGGTTTGGAAAACCAGCTTAAGGGTTCTACGGAATATTGAGGAGATACACCACGGTATCTAACAGTGGAGAACTCAATAACTAGTTCAACATGTAGCAATTAGTAGTAAATTAGCAGAAAGTAGTAATTAATACTATGTAGTCAACATTATAATGAGACTGTGAGCTGGGCATACAACCGTTATGTTCATAAGGCCAACCTGCTGCTGATGTAGTCGCTGCCATTCTGAGACGCAATATTTAAATATTCATATTTATGCCAGTTATAAAGACGAATCAAAAATAAGTTGATGATGTTAAAAACAAACAATAAAAAAAACAATAGCAAACTCTTTGCAGCTACTGAAAATGATTGATTGATTGTAGACATAGTCTTTTGTTGTGCTTGTATTAACATGCACTACTGACATAGCAGTCTTGTAAACAAGTTTCTCCTTTTATTTTTTGCCACTGTTTTAGAATATGCAGAGGAGTTGGTTCTGCTGTGGCATAACAATGTAGCACAGCATTGAGCATACATGAACCAAGATCTGTGCTAGGTGGTATCACCCACCCTTTAGTGGTGACATCCAAGGTCAAATGCTTAATCAAGATTGACACTGTGTGACGTTGACTGAAGCTGACAGCACTGGCAGTTGTGTAATGTTTCTGATAGTGTTTTTCTGTGCTTATGGATGACAAAAAATTGAAGACTGACACTTGAACACAAATATCTTAAAACAGCCTTTTCTAGTGTTTCATTTTACAGAGAAGCTGTTTAAGTAATGTGAATTAAATTAAGGTCAGGTCACACATCTTTAAATAGTGGTTATGCCTGTCGTCTGGGGGCTGCGTTAGCAAATCCCAAATGCTTTTGAGTCCCTATCACACCTCCATTCAGGCTCTATAGCTAGTTGATCTTGATTGATGGAGGCCACTAGACCACATTGGTGAGGGAGGTGACCACTGGAGCTTACACGGGTAATAAGGTGTGATGGTGTTGAGATGGTTGCAGTGGGTGTATTGTGCCTTATACAGTAGATTGTAGGTTCAGATTCTTTTAAGCATCAATCCCATTTTACAGAAAGTGTCCTGGCTGATACCTCTAAAGCCATAACACTTTTAGAGTTGACCTTGTGGTTTTTATACATTCATAGAACTTGTCAGTATTTGACAGCATGATTGAAAATGGGTTATTCTGCATGCTCTTAATGCGTGGAACTCGAAAGGTTGGTATCTTTTCTGTGTATCTTATAGGTTCTTTTGTAGTCAAACTAAGACATGTAGTTTAACACACAGACAAACTGAAATGTGTCTACTTTAGTACAGCAATTTTTGTAGTAAAATACATGGACATGGTGAAAGAAAGTAATTCAAGGAACAGCAATTTTTCTGTAAAATAATCCAGTGATCCAGTGATCAAGATTGCATTAGATGTTGTAAGTTGGCAGCAATGCTATGGATTGACTTAAATAATTATTTTGTTTGTTGCTCTGTAATTGTTAATATGTAACAGTTAATATTCAAATATTGATGGCATTTAATCTAAATCAACATGATGCTATTTGAAGTACAAATTGCTGCTGCTTTGTTAGCAAAGCATTTGAGGGACATGCTTTATATACTACATATATGACGCTGGCCCTAAATCCAATGTAGTAACCCTCCTCAGTTTTGTCCCCAGTGTCATGTGTGCCTCATGATTTGGAATTGTCATATAAATGCTTCTTCTGACCCCTGAGGCTAAGACATCTATCTCTGAAGAGGGAATAGAATTGTGTTGGATGCCTGGAGCTATTCACTCTGCTAAGATGACCTGTCCACTTTATGATCATTGCACTTGTCAGAGTCTGTGGTAAATTCCAAGGCATGAGGTCTAGCTTTCCAGTTGATCGTCCATGCTTTTTTTTTTTCAACTTCACATGGCTCTAAAATCGATGAGAAGAAACTGCCATTGATCTATTTCGGAAAAGGATGTTACTAGACATTATGAGCAATGTCTAGTAAAGAGACATCAGCCACATCCTCTACATGGATGACATCAAGCTGTATGCTAGGAATGAACGAGACATTGATTCACTGATCCAAACCACTGGGATCTACAGAAACGACATCGGAATGTCCTTCAGAGTGGAGACGTATTAGTCAGAAGTGAGAGGATCTCACTACCAGAAGGCATGGATTCCAAGGTATTTGTGGTGCAAATTTCTTGGAATACATGAGTTGGAGGCTGTGGAAAGATACCTCTGAGACAATCCAGCATATTACAGTAGGGTGCAAGATGTTAGCAGGTAGGGCATACATGGAATGCCATAACAAAGTGGCCAGCATAGTATACAGGAACATCTGTGCCAAACACGGCCTGGAAATCCCAAGGTTAAAATGTCCCCTAAGGGTGGCTGAGACTGACTGAGCTAAGATCTTGTGGGACTTCCAGATACAGACAAACTAGTGACCAGACATAGTAGCTGTGTACAAGCAGAGGAAGAAGGTTGTAATGATAGATACAGCCATACTGAGAAGCCAACACGAGGCGCTTGAGATAAACCAAGGGCTGAGAGAAGGGTACACCCTGTACAAGTTGCTTGTCTGTCGCAGGGCTAACACAGAGAGACAGACAACCATTCATACTCACACCTATGGGTAATTTAGAATTACTAATTAACCTAACCCACCTAACTGCATGTCTTTTTACTGTGGGCCAGAAAACCCACAGAGAACCCACGTAAACATGCAAACTCCACACAGAAAGGCTGTGGTGGAGTCGAACTCAGGCAACAATGTGAGGCAACAGTGGTAACCACTGCGCCACCCATATGATATATAATATAATATATTATGTAAACATAATATGTTATTATGTTTGGTGTACAATAACACCAAACAGAAATGACAAACAACTAAGAAATTTGACTCCAGTTAACTTTGCTCCCATACACGCAAAAAAAAAGAGGAAACATATCACAGTCAGTGTCTCACACTGGGTCGAAGGCCAGCAAGTGAACCGCACGTGAAGGAGCCTGCCTGATGTGCAATGACAAATTGTTCCACAATTTTGGAGCAGTAACTGTGAAAGCTCAATCACCTCTGAGTTTGTGCTGTGTCTTTCGAACAAGCAAAAGCATCTGGTCTGCTGACCTGAGAGAATGAGACGGGACATATGGATGAGCAGCTCACAGATATAACGGGGCACAACCTTTAAGAGACCTAAAGACAAATAAAAGGAATTTAAAACAGATTCATAATGTACTGTAATGTAGTTACAGTATTGTACAGTATAGTATCATTTTCATATACACTCAGCAGTTTAAATGCATTTTGCTCTGTTTCTTTTCTCTGACAACCCACTCGTTTCTTAACCTTCCCACTACCTTTTCATTGTACTGCAGAAGCCTCACTCAAACATTCAAGCTAGTTTTCTGCCTCATTGTTGGCATAGGTGCACAGCCAATTAAAAACAAACAACTAAACAAACAAATACTTTGAGGTTTTAGTTAAAGAAACTATGCAAATACTTCAACTAACTTCTAACTCAATGACAGTAATTAGAAAAGAGAAAATGGCTTATATCAAATAAAATGACACCAACAATATTGTGGAAAAAGTGTGTCAATAAGAAACCATACGTGAAGGTGATTTACCGACTGGTATACTCAGAATAAGGACCCAAATGCATGAGAAGGCTTTGTTTAGTACACTGGCGGTCAGTTCAATAAAACAAGCAAAGCAAAGGTAACAGGCTGAGGCAAAACAGTAACTGAGCTAGGTCAAAAACACCAGTAAACTGGGCAAGAACAAGAAAACCAATGAACAACAGAATGTACTTTATGGAGTCTCCTGGTATCACATCATATAATCATGTAGTAAAGCTGTGAAATCATTAAACATATGCATTCAAAACATAAGAGTAACAACACTCAACAGCTAACCAAAGGCGATGGGTACACTGATCACAAGCGCAATACAGACAGTTCAGTGAGCACCAGTTGCTGCTACTCTACTCAGAACAGTGCAGCTCACCAGTAAAAATTAGATTCTAAGAAAGTCTAATGAGCCACTAATAATTAGAATTGACGATCCAATTTCCTAACAGCTTTTATCCCAATATTAGGCTAATATCTGGCTACTGGGGTCAGACAGTGACATGACATGTCTTCCCCTTTACAGGAGTGTTGAGGAAGTAGCTAACTACCTGCAGAATTCACAGGAATCTCAAGAGCACTGTGCAATCTGATGTGATTTGACATTAGTTTGCTGTACACTTTCCTTTTTATTAACAAGTGACCTAGTAATGAAGTACAACAACATTAAATCATAATAAATAAAAAATTACTGACTTAATAATTATAAAAGTCGAATGTCCTGGAAGGCAATCAAATAATTTAGTGAAACAACTGTGTTTTGATCCATGTGACAAAACTGTGTGGTCAGTGATTATCAATCACTTAAAGACTTTTATTCAATAAGATGTGCTGTTTTGCAAAAGAAAAAAAAAGGTTTTGCCACAAACCATTGCCATTTTGGTCCTATCATTTCTCAAATTTTTGAGCTAAAACCATCCAGCTATATATCTAAGAATGTTTAACGCTATCTATCCCCCACTTATTCTCTCATCCATCCACCCACCCAACTACTCTTTCAGCTACAGTATAACTGGCCATCTGTTATTTTCTCAACTTTCTGCTCTCTTTAAAACTCTCTGCTCTCTGCTATCCTTAATTCTACCTCTCTCATCTGTTCTCCATTTTTCCACTCCTCTCACTCTTGCTTGCTGTCTCTCTTTTCTAAAGCTCGTCCATGTTATGGACACTGCGCTCAATGAGCGGTGAGCTTTTTTCCCAGACATTCTGACAGACTGAGACAATCTTTGCAGAAGACTTTATGTAAGCAATTCATTAGTTTTTCTGGGTTCCAGACACCCACCACCACCACCCAGATTCACATGATAATAAGAGTGGCTGCCATGGTGAAGAAACCAGAAAAATATACATTTGACATCTAGACTGAAAATACTCCAGCCGGACACACCAGGCAGCTGTATCTGTGATTTCTTTGTGCTACAAAAGTGAGAGCGATTTGTGGTAGAAAAAGCCACTTTGATAAAAGGACAAGATACAAGGGCTTTATTTCACTTACCTTTTACAGTTTCAGCATTTGTACAAGAGAAACCTTCTGAACTGAGGTTTGGAAAAACATGTTTTGTTTTTTGTTTTTTTTAATTGAATATCATAGATGTGTGCTTGGGTAAGACCAGATTTCTCCTATTGGTTAGACTTGCAGCTTGCATCGTGGATCACTGTTATTGTTGTGCAAATGCACATGTGGATAAACAGGCAGGATAATGTAAAGTGTTTTGATAAATGTTTAATAGAAATGCAGCCATTTAATTACAATTTTGCATGCATTACATATTGTTGTATATTGCAATCATGTATAAATTAGAACTAAATTAAAAAAAATAGAAAATCAGAAAATCTGTTATATTTTAAAATAAACACATAAATTATTATAAAGATAAGATAACAAGCTTTTTAACTCAGTGTGATATTTATATATGTGATGTTTGATGAGAAGACAAATACTTATTCAAGTAAATCAACTTACAACCTTTGTTCTCTTGTTATAAATTTGATTGTGCATCAATATATAAAAGCAGAATAAATGATCCAGTAGTGTATGAGTGCTACAATAGTAGGAATATTTATCTGTGCTTTTTAAAAAATTTTCCTTTTTCTCAGTTGGACACCTGCATTATTGAATAAACTACTACCTCATAAAAAAAAGTACAAATGCATTCTCCAGAGACATGCCACACTCTCTGGTTTACATCTTTGTGGAGGAGGATTCTTACTGTAGCAGCATAATGATCCCAAACAAACCTCAAAGCTTTACAAGAACTATTTGAAGATCAAAGAGGACCAAGGAAAGCTGACTGTCATGTACTTTTCTTCGCAGTCACCTGACCTCAGCCCCACTGAACATTTATGAGGCTACTTGAAATGTGAGAAAGCCAAGCATCCCCTTACAGCTCAAGAAGTACTTTATAAAAGCTGGATTTTACACCCTGCCTTATCAAGTTTTGCACAAACTTGTGGAGTTTCTATGACCTTGATTGCATTAAGTCATTAAAAGAAGGACCTAGTGAACATAAATGTATTGTGAAATTTGCAGATATTTTACATTTTCCCTTTTTTTGTCAGCAATGTCAGATTTTTTTTTAACCAAAATAAATTATATATTTTATGTAATTACTCCATTTCAGATGTGTAAATCCAAGTCATAGGGCCTTTCTCTGTGGAGTTTGTATAATCTTCCTTCTTCCTTTTTCTTTAGCTACTCTGGCTTCCTGCCACAGTCCAAAGACCTACATGCTAGGTTTATTGGTGATTCTAAATAGGCTGTAGGTGTGAATGTGAGTGTGAATGGTTCCCTGTCTTTATATGTTAGCCCTGCATCAGACTGATGACCTCACCAGGGTGTGCTGCCCCTTGGCCTTCCAGCTGGGGTACGTTCCAACCCCTGTGACCCTGAATTGAATAAGCAGGTAAGAAAATGAATGGATGGATGGAAGTCCAAAATAACACAAAATGAACAGAAAAAGTAAACACACACACACACACACACACACACACACACACACACACACACACACACAAAGAACAACAGGCACAGCAACACCTGGATATGAAAAAAATCTGGAAAAGGTGGAATTTAGAATAGGGCCAGTTAAGGCAATTGTGATTACATTCCCAGAATCAACTAAAAGCCACATAAGTTTGCACATAAAATTAATCAGCAGAGCATTAAATGTAGGAACATTACTAATACAAAACATGAGTCAAAATATGCTTGCACTAATCCGTCTTGGTAGCTTGAGCAAAATCCTGAATGTATCATTATATGATAAGTGAAGCTGTTTTTTAGTTTTACTTATGATTGCACCACAAATGTGCTGTATAAAGTGGAAATCGTTAGGCTCTAAAAAGAGCTATTTTGACATCATCTGTACACATATGAAATTTGTGTGTCAGCCAGTTTGCTTGCGCATACAGTATACAACACTGATGTTGCACAAAATCATCATCACATGAAACCCAGATATCTCAGCTTAATCACCACATTTAGTACTTGGTCTACCAAATAGAATGAGAGAAAAATTTGCTTGTGATGCTATTGGATGTAGCAATCATTATGAAACTCTTTAGTGTTAAATTCAGTGTCATACTGCACACCATGACATAAGCAGACCTTCAGCAGTTGCCAGAGCTATAAGGAGACAGAACAGCTAAGTCATCTGTGTAAATAAGATTATAAAGAAGAAGGCAAACAGGAAGTCCATAAATATTTGGACAATGACACAGTTTTCATCATTTTTGCCTCTGTTCTGACTTTCAGCTATAATTCAAAGGGTTAAAAAAAAGTATTCTATTTACTGTAATTACACCATTTACACGCCAGTTTTTGCTGTCTCTCTGATAGGTATATTTGTTTTTTCAGCCCAGTGATGGCCTTATTCTGAATCAACCTCCAATGTGTCCAGTGACATATTAGACCTCGGTTTAAGAGTTCCAATGAACATCTACCAAATGCAAGTTCAACACATGCATTTGGTAGACATCTTAATTTGTCAAGGACTAATGAGGGAAGAGGCCATGTAAGATGGTGATGTGCTAAGTTCAGCTAATGCAAGCAAACTTGGTAAGGTGTATTGAAAGCTGTCAGTACAACCACCATACTTGCAACAAAAGCAGTATTATTTGTTGGATAGTTGCAAAAAACCATCTAAAAACATAACAGACAAAACTGCTGACCTTTATGACCCACAGCATGAAAAAACTCTCCCTGTCTTACCCCTTTCTCTACCTTCAGCAGCAAAGCAAAATATGATACTTTCATTTGTCTGACCTTTCCGCTTACACAAAAAAAGGGCACAAAAG
>VVHJ01014286.1:1648-15052 GCA_015107715.1 Tylochromis polylepis | reverse complement strand
ATGGGTTCTCTCTGGGTACTCCGGACTTCCTCCCACACTCCAAAGTCACGAAGGGTTAATGAGTGATTCTAAACTGGCTGAAGGTGTGAATGTGAGAATGTGGTGCGTGGATATATGTATCTCTGTGTTAGCCTTGCGATGAAAATGTCACCCGTCCAGTGTGCACCCCGCTTCTTGCCCTAGCTGGGATACCTCCCTTTGACCCCGAATACAAGGAATGCATATCCAGATGATGCTGTGACGGACTGAAGGCAGACCCCACGACGCTTGCATGTCGCTCCACATACTTTTATTCAAACACAATTCACACACGATACACTCTTAACGGTTGCTGCTAAACAAACACCGGCTGCAGCTCTCCCGCTGCCAGCCGCACATAACACCAACCACCCCACATGACAGTCAGGACCCTTTTATGACTGGCGAGGCGTGATTACTGATGCCGTGCAGGTGAAGCCATCTCCACCGCACGGCACCGCAAGCCACGCCCCGCCACAGATGCCTTTCTCGGAGAAGGCCTTGCGTGTTTATACAAGACAATGCCAAACCACATTCGTCATGTATTACATCAGGATTTCGAATGAGTCTGAGTGCTAAACCGGCTCGCCCACAATCCAGACCTGTCACCCACTGAAAAAACTTGGTGCATTTGTTAAAAAAAAAAGGAAAAAAAGGCATCAAACTGTTGACCAGCTGAAACAACATCTGATATTCCGTCTTTTTCCAGTGTTTTCACTTATATATTGGCTTTACGTGATTTCAAATCTGCATTTAGTTACATTTTACACAGGATTTAAACTTTTATGAAAAGTATATATTTATAAAACTTTATCCAGCTTCCACAGCAGTACTGGCATGCCACTTAGCTTGCCATTCTGCTTGGAGTATTAGAGCCGCAGGTGTGGCTCGAGTTGAAGAAGGATTAAATGCATGCCACTGTAAATTGGATAATAGGAGAGGATGATGTAAAGATGAAGGCGAAAAAGCTAAGCCTCAATGTTAAATATGTGTTTACCTTGGAGCAACAGGAGAAGTGTGTGCCTCATACACAGTGCACACACCAACCTAGATGGGGGTGGAAGAGCTCTGAAGCTCATCCAAAGTGAAGAGGGGAAGAGGAGCGTGTTTGTTACAGACAGGAGATGACATTGCCACCACCCGGCAACCACAACGCTTGTACATTTCTGTGCTGCCTGCAGCCCACACATAATAGGACTGTAACAGTTGGGGCTCTCTGTCCCTTTTTCTTTCTTTCCCTTCATCTTACTATTGTGCTTTTGAATTTCTTTTTCTCCTTCCTTCTCCACCTGCTGCTGCTTTACATTATTTGCGCTCTTCAGTCTTCTGCTCATCGTTCTGTCCTCTGCCCCTCCGCTCCTCTGTTTTGGGGATGTTACCGTGGTGATATAACAACACGTGTTTCCGAGATCTCAAGGGACAAACGCAGCAGGCACATAAATGAACCTTGCCGTGTGTGAGCTATCTGTCTGTGTCCTTGCTCCTGGTTTTACGCATGTATATTGGCACTTTGACTCAAATAGCAACAGACTTACCAAATATTTTTGCAGAGATGTTTTTTTTTCCTAATTGCTAATGATTTGCATACATGTTGAATGAAAGCTAAACTTCTTCTGATTTAAAACTAGATCTACAAAATGCATTCTGTTGGCCGGTTGGTCCACTGTGTGGGTCACAAGTAAATGCACATGCATACATTGGCCTTGAAGCCAGACCGACTAACTAATGACAGTACAGTAATTTGCATTCCCTCTGCTCTCCTGTTTGGAAATGGTTCCTGCCCTCATTATTCAGCTTCAACTTAAAGTGGAACCAATTCAATTAACTGATTCAGTATGATCCCCCATTTCTGACCTCATTAAGCAGTTGTCATGTGACCACTGGACGAAGATAACACTGTCTTTGTCAGTGATTAAAGCCAAATGTATGAACAACAACACGTGGATGCATTAAGGCAGGTTTGAGTTGTAGGTCAGCATCAAAACTCTGCAAAATACAGGAAATGTACACATGTTAAATTGAGTGCAGCATCAGGTCGGTTAAACCTGTGGATATTGAGCTGGTCAGTTAACTAGCAGAGGGGGTAGTTAATCAGTTTCAGCTGCTTTGGTGTTGATGAAATTAACACAAGTGCACCAGAGGGGCAATAATGAGACAACCGACATGACATTTCTGCCATTTTTTTTTCAGCTTGATTTTAATCATGTCTTTCATGAATTCAGCCCTCTGTAAATTTATAATTTCCATTTCCACTAAACAATGTGGCATCCTTTTATTCCTAACACATTACCCAGTCCAGGTCAGTGTAAATATCCAGTAAGATTTTTCTTTTGCTGTTGAGGTTTGATGTGTTTTGAGTTTTGAGGTGTAAAAATATCATTTTCAGAGGTATTTAGTATGTAATCAAAGTGTTTCCCACACTTGAGGATTCTCTTTGTGGTAGTAGCAGTCTGTCTCTTTGGTGAGTATATTTTTGTATTAACTCTTGTACTGCAGATGTTCGTCCTGACTCTGTTCCACCACCTCAGAGAGCTTGGTGTTCCTGCACATGAACGGGTTCCTCACCTGCTGGAAGTTTTTGTTAGTGACCCGTCAGGTCACAGGGAAACTCCATAGCAGAGCAAGGGCTATCATCACCAGCTGCAGTCAAACATGTGGAGCTGGGGTTAGTTCAAGTGCATGATATTATGGACTGTAACTAGAGTCATCAAGCCAGCAGGCCAGCTGGTAGAGAAACGTGAGATGGGAACAGCCAGGGCTAGCAGGGACTTTCAAAATGAAAGTTGTCTACTTGTCAGTTGATCTCATATGCGTCGTTCTCTTAGACAGATTAAAAAATGAAAATAAAAATGCAACAGTAAGGGACTAAATATACTTGGACAGGTGTTAAAAGATGTGGACAGCTCACTGAGTTGACGTCTATTTCTGGAAAACGGTGACCAATACGGTACACGTGAACTACTCAAAAGACCTGTGTAGACACTTGGGTTGATTAAAATATGAAATTAATGACTAAAAAAAAAGAAAAAGAAAAACTGCTGAAATATTCTTCTTGTAAACATAGTGTCCACTGATTCAGTTTTTAATATCACCAGACATAGTCTTACTGTCATACACTCTGTACAAATAAAACATTTAAATTGAAATGATATTCTGTCTCAGTAGATTTCTTAGATTGAAGGACTAGAATCTGAACTAAGGCAGAAAAGGTCAGATGAATACATTCTTACTTTGATGTTTTAGTGTTTCCTGCATGTATCTATGCAACCTGCACAGACTGGATCATAATCAAAACATACTGAAGAAGAAAAAAACATCAAAAACAAGTTCCAACATGTAAAGGATGATTTTGCACAGAATTAAATGTCCGTTAAACTTGTCCGTGACTGATAGTATATCGGCTGGAAGCCTAATAGATTATAGTTAAGAACTGCATTTTACACATCTTAAATAAACACATCTCCCAATTCACTAGTCATGATTAATATGAGTAGTTATCATGGTTCATGTGATTGATCAGCACCAGCACATACCAGTGTACCACAGAGACCTGTCTATGACAGTCAGCACAGGGAGGCAGGGCAGCAACAATATAGTGTCCATGGGAACCAACTACCAGGGGATCAATATAGTACACCATGTGTGTGTGTTTGACTGTTGCTGCACGTAGTAATGAGAGTAATTGGAGCTATTTATTCCATGTGATGTAACAAGGAAATGAGCTGATCACAGATCTTGTGATCACTGAAAGGCACTAACGAGCTAAAACGAAGGAAAGGCACGAGACAAAACGTGTCCATCTGGTGTCCTTGTACAGGAGTAAAAACATTAATATACATATATTAATGAGCTTGGTTAAACCAGCCAATACTGCGTTGCATTCAAAACGGATGCAATATCCATAAGCACACTGCTTCGGACTGTTTAACGCAAAATGTATTTTAGCACCATTCATCAGCTCTCGTTTTGGTCTCCACTGACAGAAATATCTGCTTCTTCTGTTACTAAATGATGTTTTATCGTCTGTTGGCTTACTGTATCTGTCTGCTGTTTGCTTGTATACAGTGTTTCTTTAGAGCCAACCTGTTAGCGTGAGCTGCCACTAGGAACCCTTTCTATCACATGATTCTAAAACCACTGATTACTGCTAATGTCACAAACCTAAATAAAGCTTCCTTCCCATAGTTTTTGAAATCAGCCGAATCTCTGTGCTATAAAATGTAAATTAAAAAAAATCGATGAAGGTTAACATCATACTGTCCGATTTATTGTGGATTACACTTTTGAAGTTCAGATGAGAGGGTGGAGTGCTCAGTGTTATCAGCTAACTGCACCTTGTTAGCTTATGTAGCTATAGTGTGTATGGATGTAGCACATGGGTGCACATAAGAAAAGTAAGACATTTATTCATCTTAAACAATGATTCCAACCCCACAAGCATGGCTGTGAGGTTTAGTTAATATCCTTGTTTGTTGCTAAGGTGCCGACTATATGGACAAAAATATTAGGCCACACCTCCTAACCTTGTAGTCTCATTGACACAGCTGTGATCTAAAATGTTTGCCTTTACAAACAGGCAGGAGATTACAGAATTCGAGTTCACTGAATTTAATTGTGGTACTGTAATAGGATGTCAAGGTTGGAAAAACTCAGTTTGTGAAATGCCTCCCCTCCTAGATACTCTACGATACGAAGTGTCGTATGCGGACGCGTTTACGAACCACAGCAACTTAACCAAGAGGTGGCAGCCATATAAAGTTACAGAGTGGGGTCACTGAGTGCTGATGTGCCTATATGTAAAAGTTGCCAACGCTCTGCTGATTGCAAAACTGCAGATTTCAAAACCTCCACTGACAATAATATCTACTGGTTTTAACTTGGTTTTGTAGTCGACCTTACGTGGTCGTTAGTGGACTTTCTGAAGTGCTAAGATTTTAGCACTACAAGTGTGGAAGCACATTCAGTTTAAAAAAATGCTTCTTTTTTTTTTAACTATTACCTAATTATTTATGTAGTAACATCATGTCCTGTGGTGATTTTGTGACTATACAGAAATTTTCACACATGTACTGCAGCTGTGAACTTTGCTGAAATGTATGAGAATGTACAGCAAACCTGTGTAATTTTGGGTTGTGAATATTGCAGCTAATATTCTTGGGCATTTACCATTAGCTGGTAGGCATCGTGCGGACCGCCTCCTGTATGTTCTACCCAGGCAGCACACAAGGGATCACTAGTAATGTGAAGGTGTCTGAAGTGGTGTGTTTCCTGCTGTGTGTTACATGTGATAAACTGGACTTTAGTCTCCAACATTTTTCAGATTTCTTGTCTATGAGTTTAATACTAACTGATTCCCAGGATATACTGCTTTTGTAGCAGCATGAATTTGGGTAAAAGGTGATATTTTCCACCATGAGAACTGTAGAACTAATCCTTGAAATTGCAAATACTTATTTTAGCCGAGCAGTGTTAGACGAGACACTTATGGACACTGTGAAAAACCGCACACGCGATGTGTTTAATCTGAGATATTTTTCATGTCTTATAAATGCTGTTCCTACTGCTGCAGTTCAGACTTCAGGTCCTAGTGTTCTGTGTGTTTCGCCATGAGAACCAACTGGTCTTAATCCTTAAAACTAGCCTTCTGATAACGATGTCTGAACGTTCCAAAAGCTTGTTATACTGATATTATCAGGACCTGTCACACATTCTTAGTACATGATAGTACCGATTTTATCATGTCATGCTTCTTTTCTGTCTGCACCAATCTTTGCTGGAAACAGTTAAACAGCGAGCAAAAATATTGTTAAAGATCAAGAGGCTAATATGGTTGATATAATTGTGATAGTCGTGACAATTCGTGAAGCATGTAATTGGCAGGTATTTGCACAGAGGAGCTTTTTAAATAGCTCAGTAGACATGATGTGCGATGACATGTGTTGCATGCAGTGTTTTGATCGGAACTGGTTGTATTTTGGGGTTGGAAGAACATTCTGAACATAATGAGGCATATGGAGCTCCTTGGCCTGATCCACATTCTCTCTGCTGCCCTTATTCTGCTTCTTCTCTCTGTTCTGTTATAATGCATTACAGATTGCTGTGGGTGGATGGTGTTGCATGGTGTGAGAGGAAAGCATCATCAAACAGGCATACATTTGTTTGTGCACGTGTTTTCCCAAAGCTTATGGAGGGTTTTTTATGGATTGGTAGGGAGACAAAATCCATTCGGAGCACAGGGATGGCATGAGATGGTCAATAACAATAATGTTTTTTTAATGTGTAATCTTACTATAATGATTGTAGCATACTTATGTCTTTTCCCTAACTATACATGTTAATCAGTCATATCATCATAAAACTCAAATCCTTACGAATTATATGTATTATGAGTAGAGACTGATCTCAACACAAAGGTGACATTACGTTGTTGTAGCGCAGTGGCAGTGGGGGTGACTGGAATGTATTATTGTGCATATGTGCAAAGTGTTCATCAACTGTGACACTAATAATGTTTGTAACTGATGACGTTGTCTTAGACAATGAATATACACCTTGCAAGGAGAAGAAAAAGAAATGTGTGTATTTGTTTTTCATTTGTTTGTATTTTTCACTTTGTTTGAAAGTGCTTTATAAATAAAGTTATTATTATTGTTATTTTTATTATTGTTGCTGTTATTATTGTTATTTGTGTGGTGCTTTGTAGGATTTAATTAATTATTACAAAAATGCTCAGTTTATTTTGGACCTGTATGAGTAAGTTCTCACTGTGAGGAGATCTGGCCTTTGATAGCTGTTCTCTTACTGCACAGTATTGTCCCATTCTTGTCTTTCATGAGCGTCTCAGAGGTCCAGCCGTGAAACAGGCTCTATTTCAGCCAAGACAGTCAAAATGCTTCAAAGCATTTCCATCTTTCTCTCTCAAATCCCAATCCCTAAAGAAGCACAGCAGATGAAAGTGCTTTGTCACTATATTCAGAATAGGGAGATTATCTTGACTCTAGAACACTGTGGAGCCTGGAGCATGTCTTTAAAGTAAAAGAAAGTCCTACTTGAATTGGGTAATAAGTAAATTGATGAAGTCAAAAAGCTGATACAAACTGATTAATCAACTCTGTATTAATGATTCCACCCTGAAAAGTAATGTGAGGATACGCTTAGAAACCCTGCCATGAATCTTTTACCAGTTATCTGCAGTAAAGAAGACAAAAATTGAATCAAATCAGTGTTTTTGTAAGAAATCTTTGCTTTAAAAAAAACCCACCTCTGAGGTAAGCAACCCAACGTGTTCTCTGTTCTTTAAAAAATGCAGACCCTATGAATATGCAGTTGTCATTCACCTCAAAAAGTTTAGTAACTGTATACAAGATGCCTTTACTGAAAGTTAGTTCTCAGTGTTTGTGCAATGCTGCTTTAAGATGACTATTAGACAAGAATTGGCTTCTAGCTAACTAGCTAGCTGTGACACTGCAAGTCCTATTCAACATCTTAAACTCTGATAAAAAAAATTGAGTTCTTTAACATCCATTTATCCAGGGGGCCCATCCCAATTGTAACAGGCCAAGAAGCGAGGTACACCCTTGACTGGCTTCCCTGGACCAGTACTGGGCAGTTCTCTAACATACTGAAGAACTTCGTGTTTGATTTTGCATTTTTCCTGATTGAATTTACTGATGACGTTCACTCTCAGTGTTGTGCAAAGATTTGTGAGGAGTTGCCACAGTTCTGGGGTTTTAGCTCATCTTGTGTTTCCTCGTGTGCTCCATTATGTTTACATCAGGTCTCTACGAGCAGCTATTGAAGGACTGCTTATTTTTCTGGTTGTTGAAGACAGTTTCTGTATGAGTCAGTGACGTGCCCCTCTGATTGCACTGCATAACAGAAAAGAATGTGAACCTCTAAAACATTTGGAAGGTTCTGACTAAGTCACTTTATTTCTGTCAGTATTACTTGGATAAGTTTTCCCAGTTTCACAGGACACAGGTACAGCGTACGGCACTGCATGGATGTCAGACACTGATTGTTTTTGATCTTTATATATTTGTATCACTTGTTTTGTTTCCTTTACGCTTTGTGAAAGCACTTATTCTGCCTGAGGCCTGTGCCTGTGTTTTTCTGTGACAGCTAAATAGTTGACACTCTTTAGCACACGGTTCTTAAACCAAAGAACAAATTTCCACGAGCATTACCGAGTGTTCAAGATCATTACAAGATTTGAAAGTTAAAGATTTGAAACATTTATTTCTTTGGTTTACATCCCATGAAATGCAGCAGTCATCCATCCGTGTCTGGTAAGAGACATTTGGCTACTTCCTTGCTTTCTCAGTATTCCACAGTAGGACAGTCGAGCCACTAAGAAATTAGTAGTGATTATTCACAAGAATATTTGATCTTTTTATCTGCTAAAATTCTTCCCGATTAAAGACTGTAAGTACAATGAGATTAGATTTTTATATGGGTTTTATTGACCATGCTTCTTTTAGTCTACTACTGCTTTGCTGCATCCATAAAATGTTCACATCAACACACCTCAGCACGATGTCTCTTCTCTGTTTGCATGTGAATGCATTTTCCAGAGTTCAATGAGATAATGGGCTGTAACCCAGAGGTAGCTGTGATTCCCTAGAGATGTGAAGTAGTCACCAGTAAGTGTTTCGTACAGCTCATGTATCCTAGTGATGACTGGTGCTCTTGAGGGTAGCTCATAAATTCAGTTACTGGACCCAAACAAATTGTCTAGTATAGACATTTGTCCTCCACTGTGGAAATTGGCCCGCATGCTGTGGCTGCCCATTTTGTAACTGCTAATTTTGTGAAGGTTGACACGTCTATTGATTTCCAGCAAACCCCGTTGATTGTGGTCTGTTGTATATCTGTAGGGCTAATGCTGTTGGTCTTTTTTCTTTTTGATTTCCATGGTAGTTAGCAAACAGTGTTATGGAGCTCCCCAGGCTGCTATCATTCCCAGGGCATCTGATATGGCTGTTTTGACAAAGCAAAGCTCACAGATAGATACAGATGTCCTTTAGCATCAGTACCAGGATTATAGTAATAGTGAGACCTGTCTCACTGAATGAGGTACACTTTGTACCATTCATTTGAAAAGGTCTAGGACAGAATGGGATGTGTTCACAGCTTAGGGGTGACATGCTGCTCACGGGAGTATAATAAAGACTGGACAATTCGTCTTTTGTCTTTGTTCCTTGGTGACCAGTATAGCTGAAAATTTTCCAAAGAGCGAAGGACAAAAGCAGCTTTCACAGGTTGCATCATCTAAACGTCTGTCTTTGTTGCTCCTCACCTCATTTTAAAGCTTATGGTGAATTCAGAAAGCTAGGCAACTATCTAACAAACACTGGTTCTCGAGCAAGTGCTCCGACCATGCTGCAAGCAAATGTGGTGCAAGAAAGACTTGTCCACTGTGTTCACGGCAGCTTCTAAAGAAAATCAAGCCAATTGCCAAGACAATATTCCCAGTCCAATGACGAACTCTCTCAAATTCTCTCTTGAGAAATGTTGATGAGCATTACTAGAGTATAAACAGTCGGTCTCTGGTGTGGACTAACACAGAGTTATTTATAAGGCAGCTGCAGCCTCTACCTAGAGACTAGAAACCCTGAGGTTTTAATGCTGTGAGAAATAAGATAGGGTCTGCATTTCCCTGTCATCAAGGTCAGAGACTCCTTTACCCAGAAGTTCCTGTTATGTACCCTTTAACTCTACAGTGTTTTTGTATTTCAGGTTATCATTTATATAATTATATAGCACTTGTCTGACTTAGAAAGTTACAAATTTCTGAAACAGGGTTTGCTCCAAGGACACCGAATTTCAGTCCTAACCACTACATGTAAATGTCAGACTGACTAATAAACTAAGGCTGTCCAACGCTGTGGCCTGCCAGGCTTCTACTTGTGTTTTCTCTGTGGCTTTGTGATATTTGAGGTTTAAGACTGCTCTGTGAAAAGGTTCAGTTAGCACTCTTTTGCTAACCAGCTGAGGTGGACAGATTTTATACTGAGCCTCGAACATTACCATTATTATTCTATATTTTAAGATAGCATTTGGTGTATTCATGTTATTTGTTGCACATATATGGTTGCTATACATATATGGCTGACACATTAAAGACAGAAATCTGCAAGTGTTAGTGAGGTGCTGTTTGCCCCTGAATATCTGCGCTGCTACATGGCATAAAGTCTACATGTCCCCCCGGTGGAAGGACTGAATATAATCCACCCTGATTTGTTATTCTGATGATGAGGTAGAGGGCTTTCAAACATGTTTCTGCTAAATCTCACGTAGCTGTGAATGGGTGAGATCTGGTGAGTGTGAAAAACACAATTCTCATGATTTAAAATTATTCAGTGGGTTTAACAGCTACGTACAGTATGTTGATAGAGTCGGTAGGGTTTGTTTTTTTAGGATTTGATACAGTCACAGTTCTCCATACTTGCACATAATAATTCCCTCTTGTTGCCAGAGAAGCTTTGGCAAAGGTATATATGATCCATAAGATCCACAGTTGCAAAATTGTTCTTTCATTATGCTTTTATGACCACACACAATAAACAAAGGTAGAGGTGAATTTAATAGCATTGTTGCAATCCAGTTTTTCTGTTGATACCAAGATAATATTGTTATTGTGAATTCTACTGAATTCTTCTGCATGAATGAAAAAGCAGATATTATGGCAGTCCTATTAGTGAGCATATGTCATGGGTGCAGTTCTTTATTCCTGGCTGAACTGGCACATTTGCTGCATGTCATTCCCCTTGCTCTCTCTCCTCACAGTTCCTGCCTGATTCTACTGTCAGTTTCAAATGAATGTAAAAAAATCTCCCCAAAATAATCTTTAAAAGATCCTTTTTCTTCTCCATTTCTCCTGTTTCCAGCACATCAGCTTCAAGAAATGACGGTTAACTTGCTGCTCAGTATATCCCACCTCTCAACAGCTGCCACTGTAATGACATTTTTTATTTACTTCACCTGTCAGTGGTTTTGTGAACCAGGATTATGTTTTATGAATTCTGTACTACAGATCCCTTTAAAAACACTATCATGTATCACCTTTGGCTTAAACAATGCTGTTTAGCTCAACAGAATGCTTCTGAAATGCATCAGTGCATACTGTAATGGGATGGCTGGAAGTTTGCTTCTAACATTTATTATAAGATGCTCAGTGTCTACCCTTATACTCCTTAGGTCAAGACATTTGCAGACTTGCACAAGGATAGATACTACGGATATATACGCTGTGGATGAGTAGTTGGTGTTATTATACTCTTACATGATCCCCACAGTCTCATTTTCACACTGTAGCTGTAGTTCAGGATGTAGAGCAGCTCGTCTACTAATTGGCTGCCACCTTGGGTAAGCTGCTGAACCCCAAGCTGCTCTCTGATGCATTCATCGGAGTAAGAATGTGTGGGAATGTTAGTTAGAAAGCACTTAGGTGTAGAAAAAGTGATTATGTGAATGAGGCATAGTGTATAAAGTGCTGTGTGTGCTCATGTAGAGTGGGAAAGTGCTATATAAGCACCAGTCCATATATCATTTGCTCTCACGTCTCATAGTGTAACGTTCAGGAGAGCTGTTGAGTAGAGTGAAAACAGGGAAACAAAATGTCACTGACACTTTCTACTCTATTCTTACCTGGTTTGCTGACAAATCTCACCTGTCTATTCTCAGCAGGTCACATTTTATGGACATGTTTCAGCTGTTCTAGCTGTTCCTGAATGTTGCCAACCACCATGTTCCATGCTCGCTTTTTGCATCTTCATTTTGATTGCGTTCTTCTCTTCCCTCTCTGATTGGTTTCACTTAGACCTTGGCCCCCTATTTCTTCTTTCAGCGAGTTTTTTTTCTCTCCTTCTCTCTCTTTCCATGCACCTTGTTATAGCACAGTCACATTTCACAGGACCCTTCCATATGTGATGCCAGCCTAGATAGATGAATATTGGCTCTATAAATACATGTTTGTATGTGTGTATCTGCATCCATTTATTTTCTCTGTATTTTCACCTTTCATCTTTTCTCTGCTCTCTATAGTGGGCTATAAGAAACCCATCCTCATTCTTTCCATTCCTGTTTCTTCCACCTTCTCTTCCTTGCCCTTACTCTCTCTTACCTCTTCTAGCTTTTTACAGATCCTTCACTGCCAGGAGAGGAAGTAAAAGTAAGAAGTGAGACGCTTTTACCCATGTCTCATATTTTGCTTATTCACTGAATCACCTTAGTACATTTACAGGATTCTGTCATCATGTTCTTCTCCTACCATCACCAAATTTTTTCTCCCTTTGTGTTACTGTGTCTTTGGCTTTTGCTTTTTCCTTAAATTCCCATTAGCTGCCAACAGTTCTACACATACATTTATGGGCCACTTATAAATATTCATCACTGTAATTGGCACCTTTGTCTGCTGAGTCTATTCTACCTAGTTTAGCAATTAAGAAGAAAAGGCTGAAATTTGCAAACATGACTGAATAGCAAAAGTGTCATGTTTAAGGGACTGTGATTTTGGTGTTCCAGGTCTTTCCTCCTGAGCTTACTTTTGATAAAATAATAGTGAAGAAGAGCCTTTAAATGTGAAAGCGCTGACATAGTGACACGTTGCACACTACAATGGCGTGTTTGCCTGCGTTTGTGTCAACCAGTGATCAGCAGAAGGCACAACAAAAATCAATATACTTATTCTAAAATTCTAAAAATGTGACGGTACTTATCCTCTGTAATACTAAACATACTGTACAGGTACGTTTAGTATTACACAAAAAATATTACACAGCATGCTACACAGTATATGTTATATATATGTATATACACGCATACACACATGTGTGTATATATTTGGTGTGCATACTTAGTAATGTGCATCCATTCTTACATTTGTACATATATTTATTCTTATATTTCTCATATTTCTTCTTCTTCTTCTTGTATTTTGCACACCACTGCTTGTGAAGCTTGTACACAAGAATTTCATTCACATGTGCTGTACTAGTGTACCAGTGATGTGATGTGACAATAAAAGGGATTTGATTTGATTTGAAATGTGTGGAGATCTCTTCAGTCAGAAATAAGTTATAGACAACCAAAATTTGGCTAATGAAACGAGGAAAAAAATTAACAGCATGTCATAAATGTTAAAAAGTTGAAATCATGAATTGCAGCGTAGAAGGTGCATTGGTTGTGCTAATGGCAACATTAGCGGGACAGTTCAGTCTCAGTATCATTGTGTTAGCCAAGCAGTTCTTTGAATGGCCACTTGAGGCTGGTTCCAAATGTGAGTCAGTGCCTCCATAGCCTTCTAAGGTTGGGCGATATGTAAAATCTTTCCAACCGACATTCGTCAGTCCAATAAATGACGATAGGCGATGTATTCATGCAGGT
>VVHJ01014284.1:6027-18638 GCA_015107715.1 Tylochromis polylepis | reverse complement strand
TCTATGTAACAGCAACCGTGTGTGTGAAATAAATAAAAGTATGTGTACAAACATGAGCGAGTCGTGGGGTCTGCCTTGGGTCCGCTACAGTTCTCTTTATTGTTTTCTGCTTGTGTTATATTCTTAGCTCCTAGGCTTTAGGTTTTGTTAATGTGCCTCCCCTGTGTTCTGGGTTACATCTAGTTATCCTGGTTCCTATATTTGTGTATTTCCTGTTTTACTTTGACAGCCCCGTGTCCTGTGTTAGAGTATTCTGGTTTGCTTCCTCCCTGTCTCGTGTATCAGATTAGGTTCAGCTGTGTCTCCCTTCTGTCACGTATTCCCTCATTACCCTCTGTATTTATTGTGTGTGTGTTTTCCTTTGTTCCTCATCGGATCGTCTGCTCATCATCCACTGTTTCTCCAGGTTTCAGGTTTCTCTAGTGTGTTTTCTGTGTATCTCACGTGCTTATGTTTAGCTGTCCCCAGTTTAGGTTTTGGTTAGTTTTTCTCAGTTCCCCTTTGTAGTGTTTTCGTGCAGCCAAGAATAGAGGCTCGCTTTCTGTCAAACATCCGCCTATCTCGCTGTTTGTCTGTGCTTGGTCCACTCCTCTCCTCTGCACACGATCTGCCCTCGCAAATTGTGACAGTATGATCTGACCACACTATGGACCCAGCAGACGTGGACCTGTATGACCGGCAGCAGGCAGCGCTCTCCCAGCTGGAGGAAGAGCTCAGGTGGCGCACCCCTGACTACGAGCGCATTTTCCACGGGACTCGTTTAGCTCTGGGGGGTTCCCCAGAGAGGCCATGCTCCTCCACCTGCTGCTCCGCCAGCACCCAAGCTTCGGCAGCTTCAAGTGGGAATACTCCGGTTTTCTTCAGACTCATACTCTCCAACCTTTGCGGTGCCATTCTGCACGCTGAAGGCTCAGCTGTTTAGCCAGCCCGCTCCCTCTTCCTGGAGGAAGTGGCGCTCCCGTCACCGTTACTCTGTCCCTGCTGAGCAACCTGCAGTGGTGAGTGAAAATGGCTGTTTTTCCTCACACTCCTCCCGAGCTCACAAACATTAAGAAAAATAACCTCACCTCAAAAACTTTAAAGACTGTTAGCCGTGGTGGAGACAAAGAGTTTTTTCTGAGCCTTCTCCTCTGCCTCTCTGTGTTGCTGTCCCCAGGGCAGCTGCGGTCCAGCCTTCCCCTGCACCCGTGCCAGTTACCCGGGTGAGGGGGAGCTCGGGCCCGGTTGGTCCCTGATCCGGTTCCCAGGCTGGCTGAGGCTCTGCTAGTCCCTGCACCCGTATCCGTACCTGGGGCAGCAGATGCCCAGTCATTGCTGGTGCCTGTCCAGGCTCTCAGGGTGAGGGCAGCCCTGAACCAATTTCCTCCTGCACCCGTACCTACTCCTCGGGTGGGAGTGGCTAGTGTCTGGCAGATGCCTGTACCTGTTCCTGTCTCCGCTCTAGGCTCAGGTGAGGCTGTCCAGGCACCTTCCTTGTCCGTCGGAGACGGAGAATCTGGAGAATCAGCTCAGCCACCGCTCAACCACCTGCGGCTGCCACACCACGCCGCCAACTGCTCAGACTCTGCCTCCACCAGAAGTCATCCAAGTGCGCGGACGGGCAGTCCGCGTCCTGTGCAGCCTGCCTGTCCACACTCATCTACGACACCACACTGTCACCAGCCATTTTCCAGGCCATTAACTGTGGAGCTTCGCCTGCGCCATTGCTGGTTTCCACGTGGTTGGCCCCCTGAACGGTGTCTGCGCTGCTGCCGCTTTCCATGCAGCCGGCCCCCTGAACTGTTTTTTTGGACTCTTGTGCCTAGTTTTGGACTTTTGCTCCCGTTTTGTTTTCCTTGAGAGGAATCTTGATGTGATGTGAAGGATTAATGGCTATTTCTGCTGAATGACCGAGCTCTGCATCCTGTCTTTAAGGGAGAGCCCAGACGCCCTCTGAAGGAAGCTTTTTTTTCTGCTGATTGTGTCTGCAGTCTCCTTCTGTCAGTCAGTATCAAAAGCTTGTGGCCATAAGTGAGGGTAGGAATATAGATCAACCAGTAAACTGACAGCTTCACTTTCATGTTCACCGGTTCAGCATCCACATCGCTGCAGATCTCCCCTCATTCATTAACAAGATCTCAAGATACTGAAACTGCTCTACTTGGGCCGCAACTTGTTCCTTACCCAGAGTTGGTACTCCAGTCTTTTTCCGACCTCGGAGGTACTAATTCTCATCCCAACAGCTTCACACTCGGCTGCAAACTGCCCCAGTATGAGCTGGACATCATGGCTCAATGAAGCCAGCTGAAGCACATCAGGGACAAAAAGCAGAGGTGAGATCCTGAGACCGACTGACACCCTCCACTCCCTTTGTCCCCAAAATGTAAGAATACAAAATGAAACCATGTTGCCCACAGGTGGCATGTGATTTCAGCACCTGCATCTGATCTTTAATCAACAGTAACCCTTTATAGACTATGTCTGTGTAAGTTCTCAGTCATCCATTAGAAATGAAGAAACCTCTTGGATGAGAGGTGAAACGTCTTCAAGAAACCTCAAGAAGTCCAGGCGCTGTCTTTCCAAGCTACTTAAATTGAAAACCCAACTTCTCAATAAACTCTATTTACATAAAATCATCACTACAGGAAAAACAAAACAAACAAAGAATAACTGATAAATATTTTTTTCTATGGTCTACAGTTAGAGGTTATATACTCATTACATCCCCTCCTCAATTGCACTTGGTGCCACCTGGAACCTTTCAAACCTAAAATGTTTCACTCATTAATTTAAACAGCTTTGCCACACATCACCTCAGGTACAAATTAAAATAATAATTTTCTGTTGACCTAACCAAACTTGTCATGATAATTTATATTTTAATTCCAAGAGCTGTCATTTACCAGTATCAGCTAAAATCTCATAAACCTGCTTGTTGGGCGACTTCTTTTATCTTGACAATGTCAGAGTTAATCATGTGCAAATATCTGCTGATTATAAAGTGATGCACCTTCATTACAGATGCTAAAACAATAAAAACTAAATTGAAACAAACAAACCCAGTCCAGACGCTAACTGAAACTAAACTAGCTGAAAAACCAAATTAATTAAAACCAAATTAAATTATTAACAAACCCAAATAACTCTGACACAGCAAAACGTTCAGTCTTTTAGCAAAACACCTTCTCAGTATGAGACTCTGCTCATACGTCAATCTACACCAGTGTTTCCCAACCTTTTGGAGCCACGGCACATATTTCACATTAGAAAAATCACACCGCACACCACCAAACAAAAATGTCACAAAAAGCATATTGATCATTTTTCCCTGTGCACCAGGCAGAGTGGAATTGGCTCGGTTTGTCCCCAGTATACCTTTTTTGCTTTCTTCTGACCACTACTCACGCTAGGGCCTTCATCTGGGTCAGAATTTTCTCCAGGACCCAGGTCAGACTGACTACTTTTTCTTTTCAGATATTTATCTATTGCTATTACATGCTGCGTTGTCTCACTCACAGCATGACTATTATGTAATTTCTTCTTCGTCTTCTTCTGTTTTACTGGCAGTTGGCAACCCATTTAATTAGAGCAGGTAGTTGTACTGCCCTCTAGTGGAAGAGAATGTAATTGTTCTGCCTCTTACTCACGGGGCCATTGCAACACATTGATTCTTTCCTTTTCAGCCACTCTGTTGTAGATTTGCTGGTTTGCCATTGGACAGATGGGCTCACATTTGACTCTAGAATATTTTGGTATAAAGAGGAGTTCATGGTTGGCTCACTGGCTGCGTGGTGTCTAGGTCCTATGGCTGCAAAACGTGCCCAAATCATCACCACTACACTGCCATGCTCGACAGTTGATATGAAATGTTTGAGCTGATATGCTGTGTTTGGTTTTTGCCTGATATCCTCATCTTTGTTCTCATCTGTCCAAAAGACATTGTATTAGAGGTCTTGTGGTTTGTTCAGATGCAACTTTGCAAACCTCAGTTGTACTGCTGTGTTTTATTTAGAGAAAAGAGGCTTTCTGCTGCCAACTCTTGCAAACAAGCCATACTTGTTTTGTCTTTTTCTAGCTGTACTGTCATGAACTTTAACCTTTTACATGCTTAGTGGAGCCTGTAGGGTCTGAGATGTAGAGCTGGGCTTGTTTGCAGTTTCTCTGAGTACTACAGCTTTTCTTTCTTTGGCCGTCATCATCAAGAAGAGTTTAATCAGTTCTCATAGAATTGCTGGTCTTTCGCTTTTTAGAAATCAAGGCAGCTTTGCTCATGGAGCACATTTAATACATGGAAAATACAAAGGTAAAGATATGAAAAACAACAAGCGCATACATTTCACCAGTATAATAAACAAGCATACAAACACATACATGCACCTGCATGTATGCCCACATGATGAGATTCAAGGACTCATGGATTCTTTGTCTATGTTTGATTCCAAACATGAAATTGAAAGCTGATTTCAGACCTTGACGCACCAGTAATAATATCGTTCAATCAACGCTCCACAGCAGTCTGAGCTGTCAGCTGCTGTTTGAAGGTCATAACTTACCTTAGAATCAGAATACAATGACATATAAAATGGATTCATGCTCCTTTTAAATTGCAAAACCTTAGAAAAATGTAAAAATCCAAGCAGTACAGAAGGTCCGCGTGTTTTCTCTTTCTTTAATTACTTTTAGCAGTTCTTCCAGAACATAAAAAAATGGGAATAATTTGATGGGTATCCTGTATAATGAACATTACTAAGCACGTGACAAAAACATCAGTGACAGATCCTGTGTGGGAACACCTCAAGACCTGTGATAAAACTAAAAAATGGAGAGTTGTGTATGCACATTTGCAGTCTTTATTGGCATTTTCTTCTCTTTGACTTCTCTTTGCTGGGTGTCATTTTAAAGTTGTGAGCCTGTAATAAACTTTATAATAGGATTACTGTAAGTGTTATCGTGAGAGATTAAAATCCTGAATTATTAATATCCCATCCCTTCTCTCCAGTCTGTTCTGAATGGGTCTCTCCCACAGACCCAGGACGATAATGACTCTATTTTTGTCTTTGTCTCATGTAATTTGGAGGAGGGAGGGTGGGGCTCTGTTACAATTGACTGGCTGCTGGTTGCTCAAAGACGATGGTGTTATTATTTTGGGCTCCAGTAATTACATTCATCGCCACACTTGCCATGTGAATGCTAACACTCTGACGGGCACAGAGATAAGGTCACAAGCGATGCTGTGTTTGTTAGATGTGAGGAGGAAATGCGCAATTAGTGGCCCAAAGTCCCTGTCGTGATTTAGAGAAGGCTATAAGGTCCTGTGTGACGTGGATATATATCATCTAAAATTACCCAATTTAAGCACAGTCCACCCGTTAGCTGGCTGGCCTCCTGTGCTCGTTTCCTTTCTTGCTGACTTTTGATCCAGGGTGAATTCAGGCAAGTAGGATTACTTTTTCATGGTGTTTCTTTTCTGAGAGGATACATAGTCACAGGCAGGATAAAGTCCCCTATGAGCTGTGACCGTGGAGCAAAGACATTCCCACTTTCAGTGCTGCCATCTCCCCAGATTTTAAATGGGCTTATAGGATAAGATTTAAAAAGAGTTCTCTCCATAAAACATTACTACTTTCATGTGAAAAAAAACCCTTTTTAAAGAAATCTAAACCCTTTAGGTTTAGATTTCTTTATTTTTATTTGTTACTTTCAGCCTAATCCCCTTTTTCTTTCAATGCATCTGGGAAAGAGACGCATTTGGGACTTGCAGGGAACATTTGATGTTCTGCAACTGAGTGAGTCTCATCTGAGTTTGTATTGCAGTTAATGCAAAGTGTAAAATAATAGGAAAAAAGACCAAACGAGGAAGTTATTTTTTTAATTTTATGATTTTTTTGTGGTTTTTTTTGTAGTCTTAGTTGATGTTTATTTATGGTCCAGATTTTTTTTGTGTAGTGATTCAGAAACTAATCACTGTAATATACAGATGAGTGAAGCACTGAAGGATATTCTGTGGCTTTGTTATGTTTGAGATAAATCTCACTGCAGCGGTGTGTGCCCACTTGTCCCCTTGGAGAGGGGAGTTGCTACAAATCAATACCCAGTTGCTCTGAGTGATCACCTTTATCTTATGACGTAGATTCAATGCCAAGATGCAGTGAGGCTGTTCTGGCAGCAGCTGGTGGGCAAGAACACATTAATTTGTTACCCGTCTGTATTTTAGTTTTAACTGAAAGGAGCTCGTGAACATTATGAAGGCTATCCAGATGTACCCTTTCAATTTTCTAATTACAGCTATCATGCCTTCTTTAAGGTGGACATTCTTCAGTATGAACTTCCCTTCTTTAATCCATTCACCTTTAAACCTTTTTTTTTTCTCTATTGATGTATCTCTGGGCACTTTCTGTGTGTAAAAGTTAAATAAATCAAATCAAATTCATATATTTCTCCTGAATTCTATATTGAATGATCTCTTAGTGCATGGCCTCACCTGCCCTGTGTAAAATGTGTAAAACTCAAATGGAACAGATGAGATGACGGTGCTCTTTGTATTAAAAATACAAAGTAAAATCCAAAGAGAGCACCTAAAGTAATAATCATAAGCACCAAAATCCACTAATAATAACAACCTTATTATAATAATTGTTCTTTACTGTAAAATACATCCGGACATGTAATAAACAAAGACCTTAAGCACCTTTGCACATTTGTGTTTTTTTTTAATGAATTAGCACGGCTTATGAATGGTTCACTAAGCAGAGACAAACTGCCTAACAGGATCAGTGCCTTGCATTATTTAAAGAGCTTTATAATTTAGCCTCACAATATTGCATTCATTGAATTTATTTGAAGGTTTTTTTTTAAACGCTGTATATGTTATAGCAACCGGTTATTTAAAGATCTGCATGCCTCACTTTTTAATGCATCCTTAAATACTTACTGACTGGTAGACACTATGATCCATGAATCACGGGGGAAAAGAAAGGACACCCATTCATGCAAAAACAGGCCTGAGGCTTTAAACTCCTTCTAAAAGTTGACCTGTTAGCATCAGAGAGGTGCGAGTGCTGCGGGCCCAGATACAGAGGAGAAAAATAGTCTCATCAGCATCGTCCCAGCGTAAATCAGACATGATTAGCTGCTGACAGTTTGCTTGTGTATTTATAGTCCTTGCGTTATTACATAAAATTCTTTGACCTACTTAGCTGGAGGACAGAGGAGGTATTTCTTTAATAGATTTAGTCAGGATTGAGAGGAATGTCGGTTCTCTTTAAAGAAAAACATGATTGTAAAATTTGTTTTACAGGGTGAAGTCTGCTTCTTCTACAGGAAACAAAAGTGACTGAGCACGCAGAGGAGAAATTTTCATATTCAACATGTGTCAAAAAGGCCAATGAGAGACTTAAAATATTCCCCAAAGACACAGCAAACATTTGATTTCATCACTGAGGCCAAAAGAAATAGCATCATGTGGCAGGATTTTTCTGACAAGAATCAATAATTGCCACCCTTGGGTGCTCATTTAAGACAAAAAATTCAAATGACCAAGCTGCTAAGCTCACGCACGTTTGTGCACTTCCTGTTTTCATGAGCGTTCCCTTTGTGAACAGAGTTGAGCTGGCTGACAGCTGAGGTCAGAGCTTTTATTGATCTGCTGTAGTCGAGACAGAGACATCATTTGGCATTGAGCAACGCCTCACAGTTACCTGCTGCTCCCAAACTACCGCCTGCACCGCATGGCATCTCACACTCTAAGAAGTCAGAGGATAGACTGCAAAATCTGGGTGAAAGGTGGCAAGTAGTGGCAAGTATTACCCAGCTCTCTGGAGCCAAGACACATCAGGTGTCCTGTTTGCAGGTGAGCAGGAAACAAAGCCACGGGCTCCCGGAAGTGCGCTCCCTGTTTGTCCAATTGACACGAGTGAGACAGTTCACCCCAAAACCTGGCCTGCTTCCTAGACCCAGCATGGTGTGGAAACCAAGTCCTTGAGATATCATTCGAGCCACATTAATTCTGTGTGTGTGTGTGTGTGTGTAAGGGGTTATGATGATGCAAGTGAGTGCATTACGCATGTGTTTGTGTGTGCTTAGAGGCTTCATGCTGGATGCTGGAAGCCGACAGAGCCGGGTAGTGCCTGGTGTCATGGAAGCTTACAGAGGTCGTCCCTCAGTTTTGTATTCAGCAGCACTGCGGGGGCCTTATCACAGTGACATCATTGGTTATACCTTGCACATTGTTCAACCAGTTCCCTCACAATCTCTTCTACTGAAGCTACAGCCAGTAATCGTTCTTGTGTTGTTTGCATCAGTCATTCAAAGTGAACACAGAGCATCATTTGCAGGTAGCTACATCCATCCAGACCAATGAAAAGCCTTTTTATTTTTAGCTCAGGACATTGCAGCAGTACCCACCTGCTGCCTAAATTAGCATAGACAGTAGCCGTTGTGACCATTGTGAAGCCCCAACATAAATCTGAGCATCGCCATCTTGTTATTTTGACACCCGGCCTGATGAGAGATGGGCAGATCTGAAAGAAACTGACGGCAGTTCATCCTCAACCTCAGTTACATGGCTTGTAACTGACAAGTTGTTAACTAGTGACTGAGGCCATAAGGAAAGTGTTTACCTACATTACACAGGAAAAGAGGAGAAAACGGTCTTTCCATAGACTTCAATAGGACCAGAAGTCTTTTTGCAACCGCAGGAGTTGAAGGTTTAAGGCATTCACACACTGGTTTTAGCCTGGATCTGGAATCTCCAGTGCCATGAGAAGTATTTGTCCCCTTTCTTGTTTCAGATCATCAAAGAAATTTTGGACAAAAATCATGAATTAGTTCTGATTAACCACGTTTTTTTGGAAAGATGAGTTCAGCTTCACTGTCCACACCCAGGCAACACATCATGATACGATTTAAATAACCTCAAGAAGAGATGAGCCAAAACATGGTAGTGGTAGTGTGATGGTCTGGGGCTGTTCTGCTGCTTCAAAATTCATGATTGACCCATGAACTCTGTACTCTATCAGAAAATCCTGAAAGAGAACATCTGGCCTTTAAGTTCAAGCACACTTGGGTTATGCAGCAGGGCAGTGATCAAAAAGCACACCAGCAAGTCCATCTCTGAATGGCTAAAAAACACCAAAACAAACAAACAAACAAACAAACAAAAAGAGGATTTTGGTGTGACCTAATCAAACTCAGATGCTTTGGCACGACCTTAAACAGACAGCAGCTGAATTTTTAAAAATTCTGCAAAGAAGTGTGGGCCAATTTAACTAATGTTAAAATATGTTTGATGCTCTGCAACATTTAAGTGTGACAAATATGCAAAAAAAAAACAACAAAAAAAACTTTGACATTAGGAAGGGGAAACCACTTTTTCACTTTTTCACCCTGTATGTCCATCGTTTGCAACTCTTCTGTTATTATGTTAATGTACCTAGCCCTGACTAAGCCCTGTCTGCACTGTTTTGATAGCCATTTTTTGCCTTTATGACAGCTGTGCAGGTGGGGAAGAATCACTTTATATCTGACCTGTTTAAACCCTACAATGGCTTAAATGTTGCATCGTTAGGGACATGGCCACTGTATCTGACAGGTGAGTACCAACACAGGCAGCTATATCTAATTTGTATTACTGCATGACTGTGTTTGTGATGCTGGTGTGATGTTAATACCCTTATATGACATATTTTCAACAGCCTGTCAAACAAGTCTCTGCTCCATTTTTGGTGAGTTGAATTCTTGTATTTTATTTCTGCGTCCCTTAGCATTAATTATCAAGAAGGCCTATCGATGTCTGTGGGTCGCAAACTCATGAAAGCACCGTGCTGTATACATATGCTTTTTAGCCTAAGATGATAACTTAGCAGTCGTGCCTCTCACCTAAATATAATCTCTTCTTGCTTCAGAAAAAATAGATTTGAATGAAAATTGAGGCAACAAGAGTTCACTAAATAATAGGTGACGTGACCGTGGCTTTATAGTGTAGTTAGACATAGACAGGATATCCATCTGTAGTCAGGACAGATTCACAAGGCACACTCTAGTCTAGTCTAGTCTATAACCTCTCCCTCTACACAGATGACCTTTATCAAATGCATTTCCAATTGACTGCTTTCTCTCACTTTAATATCATCTAGCCTGAATTCAAAAGGTAAAAGGTTACGAACCAAGCAGGGAAAAAAAAGAAATATATCTTGAAAATGTTTGAATATTTAATAATGACAGTAATAATAAAAATAAAATGTGATTTGTCAACATGACAAACATGACCAACAAACTAGAATTCTTTTATCTCCCCATCTTTCTAGATCTTATCTCTTTAGGGCTTTTCTCACTTCCACCATTAAAACTTGACATGTGGCATAACAAACCCTTTCTGCAGCAAAAACTGCCTACCTTGGGTTCAAACTGAAGTATTGTCTACATAAAGCTCATTGCACCTTTTAATTTACTCCAGCTTTTCATAGCCTAACCAGAAGAGAATGGATGGATATTAAAACGTTGCAAAATATAAGAAATAGCTCTAATCACAGTTATCCTTAAAATCTTTAGGGTTTGGCTCAAGTGAAGCTCCAGTTCGCACCTCAAACAGCACACAGTTCCCCCTGTCCTGTTTAGTCCCCACTGTGTGGTCAGTGTCTCAATGGTACTCAATTCTTTACACAAGGATTTGCTTTCCTTTCTTTTTTTAATCACTTCAGCCACACATAATTAGCTGAAATGTCATTCCACTTCTTTGAAATCAGGCGGTCTGCAAAAGCAGTTCCTCAGTTTCCAACAGCAAACTCCTAAATTCTGAAATCGAAAGATGCTTTAGCTTTGATTAAAAAGCACATCAACAACTTGCATAATTGACTCTCTAAATCATGTGCCACTGTATCCCTTAGAGGCTCCTGGGAGATGCCATATCAAATCATCACTGACGTGACATACCCTGCCTGGTGCGTTCCTCATCCATTTGGGTCCAGCGCTTTCCACAAAGCTCCTGTCACTAACACTTAATTGGCCATGACAGTTTCTGATAAATGCTATACCTGCAACAGCTGTCACCAATCTCCAGCTGGCTGGTATAGCCTCTGCAGCTAAAGGACTTTTGGTTAAATCTATTTAATTTCAGAGCTAAAATAATCTTTAAAAGAGGTGTTTTATGAAAAATAATGATTGGAGGGGAACACTGAAGCCACTCAGGCGAATATGAGGATATTGCTAGCAGCCAGTGGTGCTGATAGGCAGATTCATTGTACATCTCATCAAAATCCCCTCAAGAAAGCAAAAAAATATATTAAAAAGTGGCTGAAGTATTCCTTTAAATTCAGTGCAGTGCAGACATAATATGGCTAAATCTGTGCTGTCACAGGTCCTTCCAGCCTTTTACCCATAATCATGTAAAATCTCCACCGGGCCTGAAGACTTGTAGAGCACCCTTAAATAGTTTGCCCTCTTCTTCTGGAGCCTGTGGTAATTTTCACATGCTTATAATCAGTATGCTTAACATGCATTAATACAGAAAGAGAGGGAGAGAGAGGAGGAGAAACACCAACTTTTGCCAAACCCTCAGCCTAATGTGTCATCCAGCCCCCGGGAAAGAGCCAGAGAAATCCTCTTTGAAAACTCGGTGCACCTCCATTAATGAGGGGGCTGAGTGCCGGGGCCCTACGCGAGAGGCATCAAGGGCCCTTATTGATCCCCTGTTAATTAGTCCGTAGGTGCACACTGGCGCATAATTAGACCAATACTGAGCTTAATGAATGCAGACAGCCACTAATTCCACAGGGAAATTGTTTTCTGCAGAAGGGATGTAGAATTCGGTCAATCAGACATTATTTAGTGAATAAAGCATGATTACAACAGACATTATGTGCACGAAACCCAGCTGAAAATTAGGTATGTAATTTCATGTGCAGCGCTTTTTATTTTTTTCAGCGAAATTTCAATCACGACTGATGAGCTCGTGTGAAACGTGGCTTAGAAAAAAAAAAAAAAGGAAGCGAGCAGCCCTGATGACGTACCCTTCACATGCTTTATCAAAGACAAGAGGGCTTTTAGCCACTAAGTGCTATTCAACGTGACGCCAAATGATCTGATGGCAATGGACCATGGGGAAATGTAAAAAAATAATACCGAAAGAAATTGTTTCAAACAAAAATATGCGTTCTGACAAGTGACAAATTGGCCTTTTCAAGATGCACTGAGATGCCGTGGAAGTGCTGCTGTCTCCCTCGTGGGCTGCTACTCCAGCACCGCTAATATTTCAAAAAGAATCTGCAGAGACATTTCATCTGTCTATTAAACTTCAGAAACTCTTATTCATCCGTGAACGCAGCCGGAAAGTGTTGAGTGGGAGATTCGAGTCGTAAGGACGCAAATGACGATTGCAAGTCAGTGACAACAAAGTGCAAGTTTAGGGATAAACTTGACTTTTCATTTTCATGAGCTGATCAATTTATTTGAGCAGCAGCAGCTTTGGACCTTTTGCCTTTTTCCAATTCTGCCTCTTTGTCCACCTACATCTGCAGGAGTCGATAGTCCTGCTCTTTGTGTGTGTGTGTGTGTGTGTGTGCACTCCTGTGACAGGCAGAATGAAGTGAGATTCCAAGAAATCCACCCGGGAATAGGGACTTTGTTCCTGCGGCATT
>VVHJ01014283.1:16001-30985 GCA_015107715.1 Tylochromis polylepis | reverse complement strand
TACCTGCTCCCTCTCTTTCCCCACCCCATCCACGCCTCCTGCTGCCTTTTTATCTATTTACCCCTCCTTCCTCTCATCCCCCATCCTCCCTCTCCTCCTCTTCTGTCCCCTCCTCATTCAGAGGATCTCCTTATTCAGAGCAGCGTTCCCTTTCAAGGTTGAAGAAAATGGCCATGTGTCTGCATATGTGTGTGCGCGGAAAGTGGGAGTGATTTTCATTCATGGTCCTGCTGAAGGAGGTGATGGTGACTCACCTTCAGCCACAAACCACCACACACACACACACACACACACACACACACTCATACACACCTTGCACTCCTTCCTCTCCTCCCAGCCTTTGATGTGTGTTTGAGCCCATAGCTAATCAGGTAGCATCAGGCCTAGTCCTCATTTCCCCTTCACACCAGCCCCATTAGGGAGAAGGCTTTCTGGACCAGGCCGATAAGGACAATATGCTCTTCTTTGGCACTCTCTCTTCCATATATACCCCCAAATCTCACACTACTCACTTTCTTTCTTTTTCTCTCCCTCTGCTCCTTTCCCATCTTTCCCACTCACTCACTCTCCAGCGTCTCCTCATTCCTTCATCTCTCATACTTCCTGTCACAGGTTTCTCTCACTTTTCACTTTTCTTTCTAAATGTCCCATTACTCCTCCGTCCCATTACTCCTCCTCTGCCTCTTCTTTTCTTTCCTCTTTCCCCCATCTCAACCTCTCTGCTCTCTAAATCACACCCAGCACCTCCTTTCCTTGCCTCCTTTGTCAGTCTCCCTCTGCATCCATCGTTCACTCTGGTTTCCCCCATCAATCCCAAACTTACTCCCAAAATCCCCAGCTACATTCTTTCAGTCTCTTGTCCCTCTTTCCCTGTTTTTACACTTCCTTTCTCCTTTCCTTGTAGTCTTCAGCTCTTCCTCACCTTCACATTACCTTGTAATCTCTTCTTCCTACTGTGTTATACTGTACATTCCTCCGTTTCCTCTTACCACATCTTTCACTTCTGGGTAAAACTTTTTGAGATATTACTCATATTGTCAGCTTGGCCATTTGTGGTCAAAATATTGGTTCTTTTTCTTGTGCATTCGGTAAACAGGGCAGCTTTCACTTTCATTGACTAATAGCATACACACAACATTCATGATCCTTTTCATTTGTGAGCTTAATTAATAATTGTAAGATACATTTCTCCAGGCAACCGAGTAGATAATGGAAGATGCACCATTTTTCATTTCAGTAATATATTTTTTAAGCTGTCTGCTATTTACTAAGCAATAATAATTGTACCTACATCATGGCCACTAAGCTGTACACCTCAAGGTCATACCCAAATTCAACATTCAGAGAAAGAGTCTCTGGTAGCTCAATAAATTTGTATATCTTATTATTCCTCTAACAGCTGTGGCCAGAGGTATTGCGTCTTCAAGTTGTCTATGCCATTCATGTGAACATGATATTTCTTGAACTCCTCTAGGAAATTTCTTCAAACTCGACAAAACGGTTCACTTGGACTCAAGGATGAACTGATTGCATTTTGTAGGTCTTAGTTCAAGGTCACCTCACATCTGTCCCGCTCTTGTGATGGTGATATATCAAATGCCTGCGGGGAATTTTATTATACAAACGTTCACTTGGACTCAAGGATGAACTGACGATGATGAAAACGAATTTTGTTCCCACACCTTGAGGGGCTTCCCTAACCCTAACCCTTTGACACAGTGATTCATTTGTACTCAAAAAAGAACAGATTTGTGGCCATGACTTAAGAAATTGTACGCTAATTATGCAATTTAACACAAATGTCTACTAGGGTACTGTAAAGAAGTGACAAATGGTCCAATGGCTCGACAATCCGGGAACACTCAGTATTGCTTAATTTAAAAAGTTCTCTGGTCAGACAAAACTGTTATTTTATTTTTCCTGACAACAAGTAGCATTGGTTATGACTGTTAAAAAATCCTCTACTGGGATACTTGACTTAACAGCTGACTGTAAAATCTATGTCTGTGGTCTTCTGTTGTTCAACAGAAAACACAAAAGCATGATTTTGGCAATGCAAAAGCCTCAGTTCCCAATAGTGCCACACATGATGTGAATAAAATCCGAATCCAGCACTGAAATAAGTATGGTTTAATGTTTATTATTTTAGCTGTTGAGTACAGCAATATCTTACACACGCAAGTTTTTATTGGACAGTTTTGCATCACAACTGCATCTTTGTGCGAGCTTTATTCTCTTTTCTGTTTTTCAGACAAAATAGATATTTTTTTACATGACTGTAATTATTCCTTGGAAAAAGGGAACATGGGTTTTTCCCTTTTTCCAAAGAATAAGGAATACCAAGGAATACTTTTATTGAGGCAAGAGTTAGAGTTTAAATGCAGGAAATTTTGAAATTAAGCACAGGCTTATTCCCATTTTTATAGTCTACAAGTCATACATATTTAGTATGCAAAATAAGCGAGTACACCCCTGTGCACTGTCACTTAAATGTTGACTCATTTAAAGCTGTATCACCTCTCAATAACTGGATTATTTCTAAGCTGACAAGTATAATATTTTCATTTATGAATGACTGAAACAAGACTATATTTAGAATACTCAAACACCACAATTTATAAATTCAGTGAAAGTAAAGTTAATACACTATGGTAAGTACAGTATATTTCATATCACCCTGACTGTTACAAACTGTCATTTAAACGCCATAGTTTTATTAAATCTGTGCAATGTGTCATCCTCAGTGTTTCCCAACCTTTTGGAGCCACGGCACAAATTTCACATTAGAAAAATCACACAGCACATCACCAAACAAAAATGTCACAAAAAGCATATTGATAATTTCCCCCTGTACACCAGGCATAGTGGAATTGTCTCGGTTTCTCCCCAGTATACCTTTTTTGCTTTCTTCTGACCACTACTCATGCGAGGGCCTTCATCTGGGTCGGACTTTTCTCCAGGACCCAGGTCAGACTGACTACTTTTTCTTTTCAAATATTTATCTCTTGCTATTACGCGCTGCGTTGTCCCACTCACAGCATGACTATTATGTAATTTCTTCTTCGTCTTCTTCTGTTTTACTGGCAGTTGGCAACCCATTTAATTAGAGCAGGTAGTTGTACTGCCCTCTAGTGGAAGAGAATGTAATTGTTCTGCCCGTTACTCACGCCAGTCGCTTAGAGTACCAATCAGGTGGAACCAGATAATCTTCCACGGCACACCTGATCATTTCTCACGGCACACCTATGGTTGGGAAACGCTGGTCTACCTGAATTGAAAAAAACTACTAAAAACCTGCTCTGATTGTCTTTAAGTGTGGATCTCATACAGAAAGATGCACAATCAATTAACAATGAGTTAAAGCACTCATCTACAGCAGTAATTAGGAGGTACAGAATGGGCCACAGTACCAACGATCACAGCCACAGTGGCTTCCTCCTACAATAATCCTTTGGAGAATGACCTGCATGTACAAACTAGCAATGAAAAACAGACAAGACAAAAGCAAGGACTTCAGACTTAGTATAGGACAAATGGAAATCTGAGTTTCTGTGACAGCTTAGACAGTTCGAAGGACATCAAATAACAGATGACCAAGAAAAAACGCTTTTGCGTTCTTTGATTCAAATGATAATGTTAAATTTCGCAAAAGAACATGAGAAGAAGCCTGATGAATACTGGGAGGTCATTCTGACTTTTGTTCAGCTCAGATAGGGTGCAGTGCGCCTGGCCTACACTACGCTACCACAGTGAATCCACAGTCCTGACAGTGACTCACGGCGGGGCTTAATGAGTCAGTTGATGAGATGATATTTATACATGGAACAAATTTGGCCTGAAAGACAATGAGTGATTACCCAAACAGCCCATCAGCAGACAGCGGTTTAAGTAACCGACTATGTATTTATCTTAGACATCAGACAGGGTCGGCCACATATGCCACTGCATCACTACTGTTGAAGCCATCCCTCCATCTTAAGGAGAGACACTTGTATGTGTTGTATCGAATGAATCGACTAAAAGGGAATTAAATTTATGCCCTTTGTTTAAGTAAAGAGTGAAACGAAAATCCCTCATTTATCATCTTGGGACGATGCTCTATTGTGATGCCAGTCAGCTCTGTCCCATAGTTTTTACTGTCTTCACTACACTCTTATATTACCATTTCCACATTATTTTTTACATGAGCACTCACTGTTCTCCCCACCTCTAACTGGTCACGGCAGATGGCTGCCCGTCCCTGAGCCTGGTTCTGCCGGAGGTGTCTTTCTGCTAAAAGGGAGTTTTTTGTTCCCACTGTCGCCAAGTGCTTGCTCATATTGTACTATTATTGTAATGTCATTACCTCAGAGTATAAAGCACGTTGAGGCAACTGTTGTGATGTAACGCTATATAAATAACATTGAATTGAATCAAGTTATTCAAGGGTAACACATCTGTAAATGTTATTGAGTGAATTTTGACAAAATGTCCGCTTACAAAGAAACACTTGTGAAAATAGTTTGCACCATCTCTTTGGTGATTTCTGCTACAGCAGGTTTTTGTAGGACCGCATATACACACACAAACTCACAAGGGGAAAAAAATACCAGACGTGTTGTTGTGGCAACTAATAACCTTTCTTGCTGAGTTTATTAGCAGAGCTAAGGCTCTATCTGAATTACTCAGGTGTGGTCTATCTCCACCCATTTATTGCTCGAAGTTGGCTGAAATAAATTCTTAAAATCCTTTGCAAAAGCTTCTTGTGCCACAAATGCTTACCAGACAAGTTTTGAACACAATATTTGCGTGTGATTATTAGCACGGGCAACCATGCAGAGACCTACAGGGAAGCCCAGACTGGAGCTGATAGCGCATACACACACAAACATGTCATGGGCACTAGCATCCCAATCATTTGTATCTTGAAATGGGGATCAAATAATAACTCATAAACACTGTAATGAATGCTATGATTATCTTCAACTTCTCTGTTTTTTGTTTTAAAATCTCTCTTGTGGTTCAGGGCCCATACTGTTCACTAACAGCCCAATGCTAATTTGGGATAAAAAAAAAAATAAAATACTGACTTGCAATATTTTGCTGGTTTACCACAGATTTCCAAGGGACCACACATACAGCAGTGAAGTACCACACATGCTCATTTGATAAAATTAGGTTAGGAAGGAGACCGTAGTGTGCTTTTCTGTCTTTATGAGAGAAGAGCTCATGGTGTGGAAATTAAGAGCCTGCATGTACTTGTGTGTGTGTACATGTGTGCATTTGTGTTTGTGTGTGTGTGAGAGAGGCTGACTAATCCCTCCACAGAGCTGAAACGAGTTAAAAACACATCAAAGGGAAGCTTAACCTCTGTGAAACCTCACCGGGTTTTCAAGAACAACAAATGATCATTCTCCTCATTGTTTCCAGGGGGACTCTTTTCACCACCGCGCTGCTGACTTTTCCCTCAGTCCTGGGAGTTTTCAAAAAGCCTGTGGTTTCATTTTTAATGACTGTGCCATTTGTGAAAGTGTGTGTGAGTGTGTGTTTGTGAAAAGAATATGCGTGTGTGGATGTATGGGTAGGTGCACGCATGTGTGTTTGCACATAAAAAAAAGGATATTTTTGAGTGTGACATGGCAAATGAGGAAAACAAAGCTAACAAGGACATGCAGCTCTGCTCGAGATCATTAAAATGTATGACATCCTGACCAGCTATACAACTGCGCTATATATATATATATATATATATATATATATATATATATATATTAAACCAATGAAGGATAAAAAAAAAAGTGGGTTTGGAAGACAGTAAGGTGGACACAGAAGCCAGCTGTGGCCTGGGTCCTGCTTTTCCTAGAATTCCCATTATCACGATGTAATGGTGTTCTCTCTTTATAACTTGCATATGCATATGCTTCCTCTGCGAGTCTTTATTTGTGTGAATAAGAGCTGCCCTTATTCAAACACTTGAAACATGAACAGAGGAATGCGTGCCCTATAGATGTACATGTTGTCCCAAACTCATTTTAGATCTTTTACTGTAACGATTTTACTTCCTAGAAAGGTACTTACCCATATCAACATCGATGCCTGACTCAGCAGTCGTATAAATGTTTTACAAAAGCCTAATTAACGAGTACCACTGCCAGTTATTGTTACAGTACAAGCATCCAGCTGGCAAAGATAATATATTTTTGGCACACTGACATGCAAAACAAAAGTGGGGAGGAATATAAAGCTGCTTGCAAATATGTGTTTTTATTTTGCTACCGTCACAATACGGGGCATAGAAAAAAAAAAATCAATAAACAGTTTTGAAAGTATAAAACATAATATCAGACAGCTAATACACTCAATCACGCGAGCACGCGCTCGCCCACAGTTGCTCGAAGAGAGACAGAAGTACACAGACACATAATGCATAGAGGCGCACGGCCACATTCACCGCAGCAGACACATGGTGCACAGCTGCAGCATAATCAGAGGCTGCGTTACTGCCATTTACATCAATGTCTGAACCACGCCTGTGGATACTGATCAGGCGCTGTTTCTCATTTATCCAAGCAAGACTCATCTTCAGATCTACTGTTTAACTCTATCTACATTAAGTCCCTTGTTTTGATTAGTTCGTTTGAGCATTTAAGGTGCAAAAATCTGGTTATAGCTCAAGTGAAGTGTTGGAAATTTTCAAGTAAGTGCATTTGATATTTTGTGCTTACTGCTGCAGTTTTGCTGCAGAATAATATTATTAATTGAAGACATAATTACTTGAAACACTGAAACGTTTTTGAGGACACAGTCAGTTATCATAATTTTAAGTCTATCTAAGTAATCTGTCAGTGTGAACATTTTCTTGGCATAAACAGTAGTACCCATATAAATATGGCTGAAGAAATTCCAACTTTTTCTGTTTCTGAGCGCCCCCTTAGGCGCAAAGAACTGTGGGACTTGACTTTGACCTGCAGGACATTAACCTCATCCTGGGTATCCTCCCCAGCGAGAAGCTGAAGGTCAAAAAGCCATGACAGGTCAAAGTCTTCAGGGGGCTTCATTTTGCCAGATTCCCGCTTGTCCCCTTAGACCCGGCATCTTCCACAGAGGCGGAGAAATCACACTTGGAAGATGGCCTAATCAAGGACGCTTTATCCGAAGCCTTGGACTCACCTGGTCTCTCTACTCCAACTGTACTCGGCTTGGTTTGAGTCCCATTAGTGTCCCCCGTCACTGGGACTATGCTCAGAAGACGAGGCAGGCCCAGGGATAAGGGAAGGGAGGCAGAGATAGAAGGAGGGCTGACACTGAGGGAGAGTGGGAGGTGGATGGCGGTTGTAGGGGGAGGAGGAAGGGGCCCACTCCTCTCCACTTGTCTATGCATGGACCTCTCTTCTTCCAGCTGCCTACGCAACCGCTTGTTCTCCTGACTGAGCATGCCTAACTACAGAGAAAAAGAAAGAAACATAAACAGAGAAGCACATGTGCAGACAAAGAGATTAATATGTTTGTTTAGCCAAAGATATAGTGGGAAATTTTTTAAAAGTTTCAAGGAACCCGAAAACACCGCTCTCCTTTAGCCGAAGCAGTGGAATCACACAACTCGAATCAAAGTTAGCAATAAATATCAACCATCAAAAGTGAACAGCTATCGTGCTCATCAAGTAACTGACATTCCATTATGTGATTAATTCATCATTTTTCACAGTTGCTTTCATGCCTGTTGAAACAGAAATGCAAATGGAAAATTGCAAGGGGGTGGGGGGTGGGGTTCAGGATTGTATTGTGTTCACAGTTTGAAATGGTTGCAAGTGGGAGTCATGCGACAGTGTAAATTTCTACATGAAAACAGCCAATTTGAGCGATCATTAGAGGTCGATTTGACACAAAATCATCCGTGACACAAAACAAATCGCACATCGTCAGGACATGATTGGGCTCCCTGAAACACAATTATAGACTAGCTAAATTGAGGTTTTTTTGTTTTATTTTTTTTTTGTGACAAGGACATTTGGGTAAAGGCAGTGTGGAGTGTGAGTTAAAACATGGCTTTTAATACAAAAAAATAGAAGCATTTATATTTGTTGTAAAAGCTCGGTAATTATATGCAAAATGTGCCAGTCTAAAAATTGTAATAAGGTAGATAAAAGAGAGTAAAAGATATGAAATAATGTATTTTTAGCTGTGAGTACGAGTAAAATAAGAAATTAAAGGATGTAAAGACAAAAAGACTCATCGGGTAATGACAGTTGCACTCATCCACATCTGTTTTTAAATGTCTGTGTGCGTGTGTGTGTAAAAGCTGCGGTTAAAGAATGATGTCACATCGACATGTCTGGCCATGTGTGCGTCTATAACTGTGTGTGCGTCTGCATGTGTGTGTGAAGGAGAGAGAAAAACACAAACGCAGATGACACAGACACATTTCCGGATTGTTCTGCTAATATTACCCATCCAGACATCGTACGCATGCACACAGACACAGAGGGAAACACACACGCTCAAAAAACTCTGAGCACAGGTCTTAGGCTTAACCCTCAAAGTGTCGACGTGTCAAACTATCATATGATGCTTAAAAGGTATTTACTATCTTTGACAGGCAAACATCCTACAACACGTTCATTTTCTGACATGCCAAAAGCAATATCAATTCTAGATGAGAAACACAGAGTCTGACATTTATAATTAACTTGTTAATTTTTCTCATCTTTTGTGGCTCTGGATGCTTTTCTAATTGTAAGGGGGGGATTGAAATTAAAAATCACAGCTTGTCTCCTCAACCTTAACTTTCCGTGGGTGAATTGGTGTGCATATGTGTGGATGAAAAGGACACGAGGATGCGTATAAGCAGGGGTGAAGGGAGCTAAGCCTGTGTGTGTGTGTGTGTATTTTTCCACTGTTCGTATACTTTTAATGCAAATTATGGCAATTACAGAACTATAAAAGGTACAAAAGGTTTTGAAAGAGTTGCATAAACACTGTTCTGCTTAATGCCTGTTTTATTTGCCACATGTAGCCATGAGACAACCTGGATATCAGCAGAACAATACCCTACTGCTGATCAAGTCTCGAAAAGAATCTTGATTTTTAGTCCTCTCGTGTTCGTCTTCATCTCTGTTAATTTTCTGTGACGTTTCAAAAGTTTGCATGAAATTGGCTTGACAGTCGGATGGAAATCATGCATATGTGCTCCGTATAATGCCTTTCGGCGAGTGAAAAAGCGACGGCGTCAAACCAGTTTGTTACTATGAGTAAATACGACTGATTCAAGGAGACACAGACCTGATTTGTAACCCAACGCCTTTCATAATCTGAGTCATTTCATTCAACTTCTTTACTGATAGCTTTGTGTGCGTGCGCAAGTGTGTTCACTGGAGAGTGAGGTGTTTACATCCTCTCCTTTCCTGACTGCCTGCATGTATGTGTGTGTGTGTGTGTGTGTGTGTATACTGTCCAATTGGATCGATGTGTGTAATGATTCACACTAGAGATTAAGAGGTGCTATTACACACCTGACCTGTTAAACAACACCTCTCCCTTTCTCTCTGTCCGAGTTCTCCTCTGCTCCACGTTCCTCTATCTTAAACCCACAGCTAATGTCATTTGTTCTTCACTGAAACAACACTGCATTAAAACTTCAACAAGTACCAGCTTTTGTCATACCCCGTCAATCAGCAGGCCACTTCACAAACTAACAAAAGTCGGGTGAGCCGTTCCCTAGGCCCTGGAGTTTTGGAGAACTGAGGGGGCTGAGGAGTACTTTTGATTTGTCTCTTCTTTGGTGATTTGTTGACTCTTGTGAAGCTCAACACAGTAAAAAATGTCAGCATTTCCCAAGAATATTCCTCTGTGTTTTTTCCCCCACATTGTTTTATCACAGCGGGCCATTTCCCTATGCTGTCATGGAGAGATCAGCACGGCTGTATTGATATACATCTCTCTCTCAGTTTCATGAAAGGGAAATCATTTACCAGTGGAAAGGAACGTCACTGCCTTTTCCCGATACGATTTGTCCCCCCCCACACACACCCCACTTCCCCACACCACGTACACCCCCTACACCCCGCACCCCACCCCGCTGCCGATTTTTCACTTTTATCGTAGGAAGAGGAAATGGATGTCTGCGTGCGCCTCTGTGTAAGTGCGCTTGTGTGTTTGAAGTTGGACGCATGAAAGCTTCCTCTTCTGTGTGAGCTCAACAGCAGGTGGGCCGGTGTGTGGGTGTGTGTTTGTATCTGTCGGGTAAAAGGACTGTCAGGACCTGGTGTGTATGTGTACTTGTGCGTGTCTGTGTGTGTCTGTGTGCGTGTGGACGCGCTCTTACTTGTTGATTTAGCATTCCGATGGCCTCCAGGTTGCTTTGCAGTCTGGTCTGCATGTCCTCGATTTTGCTGAGGTTTAGAGCAACACAGCCCTTCTTTTCCATGCTGCAACACAAGTGTATGCACACAGGCAAACAAACATACATGAAAAATAAACTCTTTAAAACAGTACAGGGAGTTTAGCGGTCTGAAAGAAAAAACTGAATAATAAAAATCTTTCCCTTTTGCAGCTCCTTTAACTGCTTTGTCTGTAGTTTAGCTTAAAAAGCACATTAAGTTTACACTTGCTTCTACCTATTCTTGCACAATGACATGCATTTGCCTGACTGAACAGTTTCAGTCAAATGTCCTCGGAAATCTGGGGCATAAAGAAGTTGGCGTACATCATCTTCATTATAACTATCTTCATTATAACTTATTACTAAACTCAAAGATGGGTGAGCAAATGGGTTCCAGAAATCATTAAATTATATAAGAAAGTGCATATAAAGCTGGAAAAAAACCCAAAAACAAACGCAGCAAAAAACAAAAACAAAACAAACGCAAGCGCAAGCGCAGCCAGGGAACATTAAGAGTACAAGAAGCCATTTAAGATTTTAACTGTTTATTAAAACCGTTTTGGGAAATGACAAACAAATGTTAGGGTCTCCTATCTTCAGACCGAGGGCTGTCTAAGGAATGTCTATTAAATTAACGACGGTGGATAATGGTGCTCTGTACGGGCTGAAGAGCTTGCTGCCCCCGCTTTACGCTCTTTCTTTCATGCCCCAATGAACCTGTCCAGTTAGCATTTGGAAAAAAAAAAACCTTCTAAATACTTTATTGAAGAGTTCTTAGCCCATTAAAGTACCACTGTACCTCCCCAATGTTAATTTTCTTGTAAAAGAGCAAGCTGGGATTTTCTATCAGAGCAGCGGATGGGAAGACAGTCCCATTTTGCCTCAGCTGAGAAGATGCGCGCACTCATTGAAACGCTAATAAATAGCCTCATTGTTCCTGTAGATGTGTGCGCACGCTCACACACACACAGTCATAAACTTTTGCCCTTATTAGTAGCAACTAAAACCATTTAAGATGTGGAAGACACTTGAGGAAGACACAAATATTTGAACTGACATTGTTTTCGGCTCCCGTGCATTTGCAACTATCTGCAGTAAGCCTCAACCAAAGGCAACAACAAAAATAGTAGATAGTAATAACGCTGCTTAAAAATGGTATCCAGTGTACTCTCCCAGCAGTCTCTTGACTATTTCCTCCTCTGATTTTTGAATCATTTATATTGATATGTAATATTATTTTGTATTTCTCTGGATCATCATATAACTCTGAGTTATAGCAGTAGCTTAGACACTGAACAAAACAAAACGAAAAAAACAACGCAGTTTTTTAATGACACAAAACAGACTACAATTACAAATATATTCAGATAACATGAATATTTTTGATAAGTTCCTCCAAATATGTGCAAGAGAAATACATATAAAAAAAAACAAACAAATCCATACATACTCCAGCTGACAAAATATAATCTGAGTCACTGCACATTAGCCAACTAACTAATTTAGCTTGGCCAATATAAGTAAGAAAACCTAATTTCCTGAAAATGACATTTATAAACTGAACATAATTGCTACTGACCCTTGCAGATCTTTTAATTTCACACCCTAATGATGATACAAAGAACATTAATAAGAGAAATGCAGAAATTTCCTTTGATCTTTCAAATTGCGAATGCCGCTTGAAAGACGAGTTCCATGAGTTTCCATTGCTGTAGCGAAGGAGGAAAAAAAACCCAAAAAAAACAGAAGACACAAACTTAAACCACAAGCCAATTCCATATAATCCAAAGCGCCACATCTACACATTTTCCTCAAATGATTTAAACGCTTTCCTACACGGTAATGTGGTCTTCAGCGGATCGTGAATCATCTCCGCTGCTGAGACAACTGTGTGAGATTTATGCACTCGATGTGAGAAACCGGCGAAGTGCCGAGCGCTTGGCTTGACGCCCGTGTAAACATGTGTTCCTGTGTTTACACGCAAACACAGATGTGTGTAATTAGCAGCCTAATCCAATCAGTGTGTGTATAATTACAGTCATTAGTGTCAAAGCCAAGCGGCCATGCTCTCTAAACCAGGCAATAAACTACGTGGTTCCTCTCCTGCTCCAATCTCACTCATCTTTCTTATTTACTGCTCTCATTTTTGCTGTAAATTTTATGCAAGGCTCGGCTCTCTTTTCCCACTGCCTCCCTCTCATTGCCGCTTTCTGCTTCTCTGTCACTTTGGTTCTCCGTGTTTGTACAAATCCTCTGCTGTGATCACTGGGTGCTCTTAATTGGAAGCACATCGTTAGCGGTGCAACTGATGAAGCCTGATGCTTTATGAGCGCTTCCCCCACATGGGTTGTGTCAGGCAGCCACTGAGTCAGTGCTGCCAGAGGCAAACAGCATCAATCTCTGCTTCCGCCACTCACTGCATATCAATGTGTACTGGTATCATATTTTCAGATATTAGTAGAAATCATTTTTGGGTTGTAATGTCTGTTGTCAGAGTTTATCCTTCTTCTTTTTCTTCTTAATAAGCATCATCTGAGAGGTGGGAAGGGAAAGGAGGGGCAAGAAGCACTGAAACCCATCAGGCCACACACAGCACTTTAGAGGGAGGTACAAGACACTTTGGACAAAGTGATTATCATCAGGGACTTTAATGAGATTGCTAATTGAGACTATGATGGCTCAGATAGTGATTTTACTGCGCAACAAAAGTGCAACAAACGTTTTTTAGTGTCACTGACCCAGGGCATTAATTGCACTTAAAAACTCCTATCATTGGTTTTTAGTTTGAGCAATACCCCTTTTACCCATAATGCCAAAATAACCTTACACTTTGCCACTCGGCTACTTATTTACACAGTGGAAATGACAGGCAAGGTGTTAGTTTGATAAGAGAAGAAATTTGGTCTCCGTGGCCAAAAACCTTTGACATATGGACTGTAGAAGCAAAGAATTAAACCATACATTGTTTAGGAACAAACAATCAACTCTACAATCTGTTCGATTTCCTGAGCCACACCCTCGCATTGATATTATTGTCCTCGTAACAAGATTTCAAAGGTAACCAGATAAAGTTTTGCCCTAGTTTTTAACTCTTTCCCCCAGAAAAATGTGACTTCCCCTGTCCCCACCAGGACGACTTTTGAAACCTCAGATTAATAAATACACAACTTGATGACCATTAGAATAGTTTCCGAGTTTTTGCAAGGGTAGCTGCATAGGCAGAGACCACCCTCACTAACTTTTGATGCACGCCCAGTCATTTTGTCCTATGGGCAGGCCTGAAATATAACAGAAACAGCTCGGTTCAGAAAAGAGCTTCAAGCGTTACTCCTAGTAGGCCTCTTAAGGGATTACAGTGCTGAAGAAAAATATATATTTGAACATCTACAATTCTGCAACATCTGGAAAACAGCTGCTAATAAGGATTATAGAAACAGCTACTAAATGGATTTGGATAGACACGATGTAGTGTAAACACCGTTACACAAAAATGTCTGCTCTTACAGACATGCTTTTTGTCAAAACATCACCTTATTAACAAGTGTTTATTATATATGGGTGTCTAAATCTCAGTTTTCACCTCTGTTATGGCACCAAATTGAGCTATGGGTTGGCTGATGCTTAGAGATTTCCTTATCCTTCATCCACTAGGTGGATTTTGAGCAGAAATTTCAAATAAATATGCCAATACTATTTTTGACTCTTAAGATTTATATCTGCATGTAAAAAAGCTTCAGTTTTGCGTAATTTGTTGGATTTTGCGTAATTTGTTGAGGTTGAGAAATGCAGAAAATTTCATTTACCAAGCTAACGCAATTTCTGTCCTCTCCATTAGGCCTCTCCTCGCTTCCCTGTGGGCTTTACTCTTTCACAAAATAACAAATGCAATGAAAGGCCTTCTCATTCAAGCAGCTTTATAACAGTAGGTCAGGTAATCATAATAAATTTCTTTAATAAAGGCATATCTAATGACAAAACCTTCACCCCATGTTGACTGCTGTCAGTGACAGTGACAGCAGACAGACATTATTAAGATACCCCTGTCCCACCAGTAATGAAATTTACACTCTGAATGTATACGGCTGCCTTGCAATCATGACATTATCTATTGCTTTATAGAAGTGCAATTTTAACACATATGGCATTTTTGGTAGGTGCGAGTGTGGGGGAGGGTGTGGGAATACTAATGAAATAAAATAAATTAGAAATCATCATAATGAAGGAATGGAATAAAAAAAGGGGGAAAAGGAGGAAGAGGGGCTGGATGGGGGTGACACTATGGAAGAGGCTTTCATTCACTGTTTTTATCTCGTTCCATGTTATTATATTCGCTCAATCAAAACCCTCTCTTATGCATACATCTATATGAACTGCCTCTCTCACTCTGTCCCTCTCACTTGCTCATTCGCAATTATGAGGGAAAGACAAAGAAAAGCGATTCATCTTTCTGTCGCGGCCCCTTAATGATATCATTAAAATGACTGACAGCTTTGAATAGCACTGGAAACCTACCCCAGTCAAAACAAATCTGATCCGTTTTGGAAACAGAGTCTGGTGGTTTGTTAGGGGAGGGGTGCAACATGAGCACATGTAAAAAAACAGGGTGAGGTTAGCATGGGGGGGGGGG
>VVHJ01014282.1:11417-22509 GCA_015107715.1 Tylochromis polylepis | reverse complement strand
CCAATAGGAAAGGGGTGTTTTTTTCTTTTTTTTGTTGTAAGCAGAGAGTGCTTGTTATCGCTGTCCTCAGACAGTAAACGTGACGATAATATTCAGGAAAAAACACCACGTATATTTTTTTATCATGACTCTGGTTTTACGTGGCCTATAAACACAATTTAAAAACTGGTATATAGCATCTTGTTGCTATGTCATCTTAAATTGGTCATGTGATTGGTTTAACATGGCTACTTTATTCTTCCTCAGCCAATCAGCAGCACTGATGCGATTGTTCCCCCCCCCAGCTCCCGGTAAGCTGAAGACAGCTTCAACCGTCTGTGTGTTGAAAAAATAGTAACGCGTCCGGACCGCGTTTTCTTCTTAGTAACGTTAACGGCGTTGTAACGATAGGAATAGTAATTAGTTAGATTACTAATTACTGAAAAAAGTAACGCCGTTATTCCCATCACTGCAGTAGACTGACAGGACATGGACAACAGAGACGCGTTGTTGAATCCAAAATTCTTGGACATTTCAGACAGTTCATCCGTTTCTTTGTTTTTAATGGATTTAAATGGATTTCTCATCAATGAGAAAAACCTCAGTGATGCTGTTTATTTCTAAGGTGACAGCTGCACATTGCACCTCTGAAAATGAAACGTAGTGATTAAATATTCTCTGCGATAATTAGCCTAAATGACTGCCTAACTTGTGTCCCATTAGCTGCATTTCCAGCAGTGTACAACATGCCTGAAACCTTTTCATGGGTTTTCTGCATCACAAACTGAATGCTTGCCAATTCCAGTGACTGTGCCACGCATGCGGTTTGGATTGCTTCCTTATGCAGTGTTAGTCACGTACAGCTCCACAGATTTACGAATAACACGCGCACTCTTTAGCAGACCATCTATAGTGCTATAAGTTCAGTGGACACACAGTCTTAAAAGACATTCAACGGTCACATTTGTCCAGTGTCCTCTCGGTAGCCAACTAACGTAACAAAGCGTCCTGTACAGACCACTCTTCTAGTCCACCAGGACACAGAAACCTTATTAAAAAGGACCACAGATTCATGTGTATCTTTAGGGGCACTGTCGGTCAGCTCGAGCTCTTTATTATCCAGCTAACGCTAACTTTCTGTAAGTGACAGCTCTCAGTTTAGCCTGCAGCTAGCTACTTTAGCTAACTTTGTTTTGCTACAAGATCGTATTTAACTGTGTTTCCGCCTTTAAGCTGAGTTAGTGAAGGAACCGAATCCTCCAAGGACAACCAAAGCTTTGTATCTGACCTTGTAAGCTGATGTGAAGACTTCTTAAATGGATTTACAACTGTACGTGTCAATCATCAGCCAGCTAGCACGTTTCTGTCACGTCCCGGACAGGGTTGCCAGATTTGTTAAAGGAAACGCAGTTTAATATCTCGAAGAAAACAGACAAGAAATATTGATTTATTATGTAGAAGAGTGGAGCGTTACTATCATGTTCTTCACTATTTTATAAATATGATTAATTACTAAAAAGCAAAAATTATTCATCGACTTGTCACCTCACAGTTTGGGGGGCAGACTCAGAAGGGTTAGTTTCATTATGGTTTGAAGTTCGGCAGGTAGTTATCATGTTGAAAAATTTTTTTTTTTTAAAGTCAACTTAAATGTAGTAGATGAAGACTTATATTAACAGTAAGTAAATAAGTATGTAAAATAAGAAGGCAGAATTATTTTAGAAACAGCTCTTAAAAAACGTTGACACAGAGACATGGCAACTCTGGCGTCTGCTGCTTAGCAACAGCCGGGGAGCTGAACGTGCCCGGAGCGTTTCATTTCATCGTCTGTGAGCGTTGGTGTTGTTCTCAGAGTCATTCATTTTAAATAGTCTGTATTCATTTGGGACTTGTAATCTATAAAAATCAATCATTTTTCTGTCAAATATTTTTTTTTAGCGTGGCTGCAGACCACGCATCTCTGAAACCAACTTTTCATGAGCTCAGAAAAACAGGCAGTGCACCTTTATTTACTAAAATACATTTTAAAAAATTAAATAAATATATTAACATTGAATTTAAAGAGTCACGGGGGGTGATTAAAAATATCAATAGAAATTCAGGGCGGTGTATTAGCAAATTAATCTGTCACACCTCAACCATGCAGGCGGTTATATGTGAAAATGGCCTTGCCTGTATTAGGAGACGATCTGAATCTAATATGCGATGCCTTTCCTTGTTAACATGCCAGCGGCATTATTAAAGGTTTCTTTACACTAAATAGTGATAAAATAACTTGTGTAAATAACTTAGACATTTATTTTAACTTTATTTTAACTGGAACCTTTAATTCACTCTAACATAAAAAGGCTGATTCGTTAAAAAAAAAAAAGTTATTTTTTTTATAGTTATTTTAGAAAATAGGTTTTTTGAAAAGCTGCTGTGGAGCTCTCCCAAAAATTTCAGTTCAGGACTCTCTGTCTCCGTCTTGTCCCTGAGCCTGGCCAGTATTGGATTCTGGAGGCTGATATGAATTTTAGGAAACATTTTTAAATACAGATATGAATGGATTTTCTTTATATGTATTATACTCTATTGCTGTCACGGATTCTAGTGCGGGACTCATTCGCAGGACTCACGCTGGGTAAAAGTCAAAAGGTGGTTTATTTACAAAGGTGACACCAGGTGGAATACATATATACATATATACAGTGCAGGGAGGGAAACAGGGGTCCAGGGCAGCAAGGGAAAGGTCCAAACTCCTCTTCACACAGCCAGTGACTCACAGCAATCCACAATCCAATCCTGTCCAAGCTCACTCACACTCAAGGTCCACGAGGAAGGGAAACAGGCAAGGGTCCAGGGAAATCTGTACACAAGAGGAGAAGCTGACGTTAGCAGAGACCACTAGGCAACCATGAGGAAACCACTAGGCGAGCTGGGTTACACTGACGGAGGTTAGTACAACGATCCAGCGAAGAATCAGACTCCACTGGGGCCTTAAGTAGCGCCGGAGTAATCATCAGCGATGGATGACAGGTGAGTAGATCTGCACAGGTGAGTGCTGAGGCGGGGACCAGAGCCAGACTCTGCCCTGGCGATGAGGAGCGAAGGAAAACAACAAGACAACCCAGAGAAAACCTGGGACCATGACAATTACAACTACATTATAGGGAGGAAATCCAGCACTGTGTTTTCACAAATGACACGAACTGTATATAAAAGATTGATGCAAGTTCCTCGAATAATGAAATGTTTTAACCTGCAGTTTTTTTCAAAGACTCTCAGTCATATAGAAGTGTATGAAAAAGTGCCTTGGCTACTTAACCTGTGACCTCAGTGAATGTTTTCCTGATGACTTTATGGGCTCACAGCTCACAAACTGCACGGCTCAAGTTTTCCAGTTTACCGCAGCATGAAAAGCATGTGTGATTTCTTTACTCTGGGAAAGACTGTTAAAAACATATATTCTCGTTTCTATACTGTGCATAGTTACCTGTTAGGTCGCTGATAAGGAGGACCAGTTTGCTGTAACTGATGGGAGCGATGCATCTACGTGTCTGCAGTTCACATCAGTAGATGTCTTAGACGCAAAGTCTGCTGGATAGACTTTTGAGCTCTTTGGGTGCGTTCAAGTCCGTTTTGGTTTTTGGGAGTTTGGGTCGTTCCAGATGAACATCATCACCATCGTGGCAATATCTGCGATTGCCCAACTGACAATCCAGAAACAAAAGTTGCATCGTCTTAAAAAAGACGATACAACAAAAAGAGAGAGAAGTCGACTTCTTTGTGTTGCATATTTTCCATGTTTATTTCATATATGACAATGTGTTTAGTGTACACAAACAGCTGACGCTAAAACTCCAACACTCAGACACATCGACTGAACTACGGCCCATTTAAGAGTCTGTAAATGGGTGCAACTTTATAATACAGTGTTCACAGCAATCGTGTTTATATACAATGCAAAAGATATCTGAAGAAGAGAAGGAAATGCAATGGTGTGAAAGAGATATGGAAGCACAAAAATGGAAATGGTGTTCCTTGAAAAGGGGAGGGATTTAGAAAAAGTAGATTTAGTGAAGGCTGCCAAGAGCATGATGCTGATACTGAAAAGGTGACAGTAAGGTAACCGACAGCATTACTCTGTACACGATGCCCAGCTTGGGACACAGTGAACCACCATCCTCCCGTACGTTAGTGGACAGACCGCTTCAGCTATGTCCCACAGCCTCCAGAAGGTTCCCTGATAATAACCTACCTACAATCATTAAGGAACCGGAATGTGAATCCAGAAGACAATTCAAAACAATTATTTCAGCAGAATAAGTATTTTCAAAGATCAGTTTACATTCAGTGTGACGTTTTTGTGACTGCAACAACAAAACTTTGGTTGGCTCAAATGTGATGTACATTAAAAGGCCCAATAAAAACACGAGGGGAAAAAAAAAAAAATCACCAGACTGGAGCCATCCCGGGGACGCGCGTTCATCTTTCTGACCGTGTCGAGACACGTTTGAGACAGTTTAACGTACGGCAATGCTGACGATACGACCGGACACAATTCTCTGACACTGGTGGCCTACAGTACACTTTACTCCGTTACAAAAAAGGATTCTGGTTGTTTGATTTGTCGCAACTATCGATGAACTGATGATTTCCATAACACACAGAATACTTTAACACCTCTGGAAAGATACTTCTCATCAGATATTACATCAGCAGCCAAACTAAACACGTACTGAACCGGTGTTACGTGCAGTCTTGCTCTCGTTTACTCTCAGGTGACACGTCACGCTCTCGCCGAGCGTGCTCTCTAGGCTGGATGACCTGAGGCACGCTCGTCAGTCTAACTTCTCACAACAGCTCACACGCTTTATCTGTTGAGGGTTTTTAAACGAGATGCACGGTTGCATTTTCATCAAAAATTAGCCAACAGGACTAAACCTAGAAAGCGAGTTGTTTAAAAGGAGCCCCAACTAGTTCAACTTGTGGGCCTTAATATGCTTTAAATAGCCAACGTTTCGCTGTTTTAAAAAGTCTTTAATGTTTAATACACATTTTTACCTATCTGCAAGTACTATTAGTATGCAATGCATTCTGGGTCAGTGACATAAGCTAAATGCTCTATCTAACAAACCCGCAGGATACAAACCATAAACAGTCACACTGCCGCTTTCGACTGTAATTTCCAGCAGAAAGGAAACGAGAGACATGTTAATTAGTCTCCTGCTGCTGAGAAAAGGAGAAAGGACCTGTGCCTGCATTCTCAGCACTAATGCATTTAATGCCTTTAGTCACTAAAAGAGGCGACAGATACTGCTGGTTATAAGTGATGACTGAAACCAAAAGCTGTGCCAGCAAACCTTTTATAGGAGTCCAAATATTTTTGGGTAGTGATTCAAAATAGCTTTAAGAAACCTGAAAGATGGGAAACAATAGCTGCTGCTGGCAGTAAACCCTGCGCTCTGAAAGCAAACCGAAGGTCACGACCCCGTTCACAGAGGACGTGAAAATCCGACCATTCGGTCAGCTCAGCAGTTTGTAGGTGTTCGGTGTTTCTAACCGAGGCTGTATCGACGGCGGCAGATCTTTAATTACTAGCACGTCTACAGCGGATTTGTTTAGCATCCCTTTTAAATTAGTGATTCTAATTTTAATATAATAAGCTATACACGTGGTCACAGTCGGGGTTCCTTTTAATACGGAGGGAAAATCCTGAAATATGTTTCTTCGAGTATGCTTTGTGTTATGGAAATTCCACACTTTATGATATCATAAATGAAACCTTCTGCTTGGACTTGAAACGATGATGATGATGATGATGGAAGGCAGGAACGTGATGATATGACCTGCAGACACTCCCAGAACAGTATTTTAGCAGCATGAAGGATGTAGTTTCAAAGCAACCGGTGCAGAGGCATACTGTGCGCTACAGTACGCCTGAAAAGAGAGGCACTACATTCAATCGATATACATATCATTCAGGAAAGAAAACAACAGCGTCATATTCTGTACCGTGAAGAAGAATTCGTCTTTCTTTTTGATTGAATAAGGTAGCTTTGTGCAGCAGAGGATGAACTGGCCACCTACTTATAGTATCTACCTAATTATTGGGCGTTTTAAATGCTGGGTCTAAGGTGTGACTACGCTAATCTCGTATCAGATTGTATTTCTTCAAGTAATTTTCGGCATAAAGAAGCTGCGAGTTATTAAATCGTTTCAGTAATATTAATCGCGAGGGGAAAAGGTCGTATCGTTTAAACGTTTAAGGAACTCATTAAAAAGTGCAGTGTGCAGAAATTGCACTGTACTACTACTTTAGAAATATAAATGCATTTTTTCCCCAAATAAATACATGCAGAAATAAATAATAAAACTGTTAAATATCTAAATATATCACATTTTAAAACAAATTAAATTCAGGTGGAGATTAAAATGGGAGAATTAATGTCATGACATCTGATTACTCCTCGTGGAAATGTAGGCACCCTCGGTGCTCCTACGAGTAGCTGAAAACAACGTGAATTCACTACAGCGACATAGAGTTTACGATGAGATGCCATTCCCGTGCCAGGCTGTGTGCGCTAAGGTTTCTAGAAGTTTTAGGAACAGGAAGCAGCTTACTGGATATCAGGATTTATGGACCAGAAAGAAGAGGGAAATATTCTAAAGCGAGAGACATGTGACTGTCACTTCCTGTTTTCTAGCTGTATGTTGTATGCAAACCAGTTTAGACCTTTATATATAGCTGCAGAAGACTTTTTCTATTTACTGATGCAAACGTAGCAACGTGATCCTCGCAGCTTCAGGTAAGCATGCCTGTCACTGCTTTTTTTTTTTCTTTTTTTTTTTAAAGAACTGATGTATAAGGCTCGATGTGTCACCGACAACAACTACAGTACATTACCATACGCATGTAATCTGAGATAACAAACTGGTGCTACTCCCTCCATCTTCTTCTCTCGTCCGGCTATGAACAAAACTCCGATACAGTACAGTGACAGGTTTTTGAAGAGCTTCTTCAGACTAAGAGACTCACATCGCAGAAGAGGCCTGACAGGAAATGGGTGCTTTAGGTGCCGAGGACACTAGTGATGAACAGAGAACGTACGGGGGGAGAGAGATGGTTGGTGGGGACGGGGCTCAGCACGAGGAACGGGACAAAGACGAGGATCTATGTACATCATAGTCTTTGAGTCTCGGTTCACATCCTCATCTGTCCAGCTCGTCTTCTCGACAACTTTGACCTGAGAGGTAGGTGAGAAAATGCCCGTTAAATATGGATTTCTTTTGCAGTTAGAATTTTTGTTTTGTTTTTCCACTTTAACATCTATTTTTGACTTACCTGATAGTTCCAGCAAGGAGCGGGTTAAAAGCGTACAGCCAGTCGTGCATGTCTTTGTCATTTGTGGCTTGAAGCAAAATCCCACGATGTTCAGTGCACACAGCAAATGTGTTCGGGGTCTGCGGAGAGAGCCACGAAAGCTTAATGCACTGTTTAAAACCATTCTCACTCAACTTTCTACTTTCTACTCTAGAAAAAAAGTTTCCTTAACTTTTTTCATTGAATTAAATGCGCACACCTTAACTTTCACTTATTGCGCGTTGCGTGCAACTTAAATCTGTCGGGTTGATCTGACTTAAAGTTCAGTTAATTAAAAAAAGAACTTAATCAAACTTAGTTAAGACGTTCCAACAGTTCCCTGGAGGAGTTTGGTCCACCAACCTTCAGCATGGCCTGCTGGTCCTCGCTGTACTCCACCTGGGCAGAGGAGAGGTTGAGAATGGCCCGCTCCACCGCGTCTCTTTCCGTGTTGTAGATGTAGACGTACGGCCGCCGCACAACAACGTAGCGCTTCACCCATCCATTGGTGTGCGGCTCCAGGAAATGCAAGTAACCCTTCTTCGACACGATGGGACTGAAAGATAAAGATGATATAAAAGCACGTTTGGGTCTGAAGTAAAGCTCAAATAATAAAATGTTCTGAAATGACTCCTTCCTCCTCACCTGACTCGAATCTCCTGGATATCTGGGACAAACTTCCGGGTCTGAGGTTTCGTTTCAGAGGCTCCGTTGATGGACTTCTTGGCCTCTGCGTCCTGTGGTGCATTGGGACCGGGGCTGACGACACGAGAGCGAGGGACAGGTGGTCTGCAGTAAAAACGGGGAATACCTGAGCTCTAGCAACAAAGCGGCTCTCTGTGCCTTCCAGGGCCAAACGAATACTGCTAACACCAGAGAATTTCAAAATAAAAGACCTATTTGCCGAGTCTGTTTCCTGCATAGAATGAGCGTTGTGAACCCCTTGGAGCTATAGCCAACAATTTTAACATCCATGGGTTAAAAACAAAAATTGCATGCAATTTTGATTATGTTTTCAATAGAAAGTGTTTAGATACTAGATTAGGGGGTCGATCTCATTTTAATATATTTTAATTTGAATTGAAATAGGACAGACCAGTAAAAAAAAAAAAAATTGCATAATAACCAGCCTTTCTTTTAAGGTAACAAAGTGCAAATTTACTGCAAAAATATTTGCATTTAACGAATCACCCATTTACAGAACAGATGATGAGCAGATGAAACATGTCAGACGCCTTAAAAGAGTCAGAGTTCAACAGTATCTCTGTGTGGCTCTGGTATACAAGCAGTAACCTTCAGTTTCTGGAACCACAACTTTATTTTTTTGTTTTTGTTTCGTCAGCAGGAGATGTTAATTTTTATTTTAGATGTCTCTGAGGAGCATCTTGTGAGCACCAGGCCCTCTGCAGACCAGCTCTGCTAATTACTAACAACAACCATGTCAACCTGAGCACTGACCTGAGTTCAGCATTGCTGTAGCAGCCTTCGACTAGTGAAGGGCATGTAGAGGAGGGGGTGATTGTGTTAAGAGCAGAGATTGAAGTGGACTCTCTTAGCGTCGTGATGGACATCTCAGAGATCTGTAATGCACACAGTCACACAGATCCACGGTGGAGCCAATGTGAGGACGCAGTCGACAGACAGAAATCAGATTTTCTGTGTGTGTGTGTGTGTGTGTGTGTGTGTGTGTTTTTAAACGTGGGTCTCTTAAAGCCCGACCTTGCTTTCACTGGCGCTGACAAACACATGGCTGTATTCTCTGTTGAAGGAGTGAGTGAGCAGCCGCAAACACTGTACGGAGAAAGGAGAGCGCTTCAAACGTCTGATTAAATAACAAATTATAAGCACTCAATTTCTGCTCGACAGGAGCGTTTATACGAACAGAAAGCATTACAATAAAGTCAAACCTTAAATAACATATTCACAAAGTAAAGATGGCTGACCTTAGCAGCAAGCTCCCTCTGCCTCTCAGTGGTGATTTCAGTGCAGCTGGCCTCCGGGTCCATCTCAGCGGGCTGAGGAGACTCATTCAGCTCATCAGTGACGCAGGATTGAAGGGTCTCCTGGCCCATGAGCAGCGTGGACTCCAGTTTCTCCCTCAGGAGGAGGTAATGTTTGGTTTTTTCCACCTAAGAGAGAAACATCAGTCGCTAACGGCAAACAATGCCCCCTGCCTGAAGTGGAAATTAGGAAGGAAAGCTGTTTATTTGACAAATTCCAGTCTGGTTTCCATCAGAAGCACAGAGCAGGGCCGGCTCGCCGCGGTGCTTCTAATACCATACGTTAGAGAACTTTATTCGAGAAAACGAACGGGGCAATATGCGCCCTAGGAGTCAGCTGGCTTTATTCGTATTTTTTCTGACGGCAAATTATTTTTATCCACCGATTAGAAAGCTGGGGTGCTGCTCACAAGTGGAAGCAGAAGACTGACAAATGTATTGGTGAATCATCTGGAGTGAGGTAAGAGTGGCAACGGTCCATTTTACTCCAGGCAAATCTGATCGGATGATCTGCACTCCTATTCTCACGCACGGCCACGAGCTGTGGGTAGTGACAGAAGGTGGTGGAAATGAGCTTCTTCTGAAAATTGTTAGGGTGGAAGTGGGTGAAAGGAACCAGATGAGGGAGTTCTGTGAGGGGGTTCAGGCGTGTCTGACCAGGAGGAGACCCAGGAGATAAGGGAGACGTTATGTCTCTCACTTGCCCTAGGAAAACCTCAATATCCCCCCTCTGCCCTCCTGGTTTGTCACGGTCCTGGGTCTGCGGCCCAGTGTTTTGTGTTTTTGGTTTAAGTTTTATTCTTTGAATTATGGTTTTCTGTTGTATTATATTTAGTGTTCCAGGTTTCTGTTCTGTTCCTGTGCCTCGCCTCGCCTCATATTTCCATGTCTCAGTGTTGACTCTGTGTCTCCGTGTCTGTCTTGTATTTCCTGTTCTACTTTGATAGTCCTTGTCTTATGTCTGTGTATTCGGCTTTGCCTTCTCCCCGTCTCGTTACGCCTGATTAGCCCCAGCTGCGTTTCCCTCCGGTTTCCCATTCCCTCGTCATCCCTCTGTGTATTTTAGCCCCGTGTCTTCTTCTGTTTGTTGGTGGTTCGTCTGCGTGTTCTCCTGCATTTCTCCCGTGTATCACCCACCTAGTTTTTTGCGTTCCCGGTCCCGTGTCTGTCGCCGTTTGGTCTTCATGTTCCGCATTTCCACATTTCAGGTTTTTATGTTTCATGCCTTGGTTTCTAGACTCAGGCTTTAGTTCCTTTGTGTTATTTTTGTAGCTGCACTCAGTGCAAGTCAGTGTCTGCACTCTGGTCCTTCTCTAGTGACGGCCTTTTTTTGTCAAGGAAAATGTGTAATTTGAGTGACATTTATCTCAGTTCCTGTTTGAAGGCTCCATTAAGCAACAACTCGTCTCTGGCAGTGGATGAACTGCAAAGCTGCACCAAAGCCCAGTATAAAATTCATGAGGCGTAGCTCAACCGGAGCGCAAGAATAGAGCCAGTAATGAAATGAAACGACAAATCTTACATCTTGGAGGAGGCTGAGTTTCTCCAGCTCCCACTGGTGGTCCAGAATGAGGCTGTCACTGCGTGGCCTCCACCCAGCCAGGTTCTCTTCCCCACGGACGTAGGCCACAGAGGTGTCCAGCACCCGCCTGCGTCTCCTCTGCATTCCTGGTGAGGGATGGGTGTGATGTCAGAAGTTCAGGACGACTGAGCTAAATGCAAAACTGTACCTTTTTTTTTTTTTTTTTTTCCCTCTTACCATGGGATC
>VVHJ01014279.1:4103-20596 GCA_015107715.1 Tylochromis polylepis | reverse complement strand
CCCCCCCCCCCCCCCCCCCCCCCCCCCCCCCCCCCCTTTGCTGCTGCTGGTACCTCACAGTCAATGCATCCCATAATCTCGTGCTCCCTCCCCCTCTTGCTGCAGTGTTTCTGCTAATATATATTAGCGTCAGTGCAGTCTTCGTGCACGAGCGTCACGCGTGCGCTCCTCGTCTCTGAGCCCCGTTCTCCGTATCTATCTGCAGAAGTGATCTCCTGCCCTCAAAGGTTTAGAAAAATCAAGTCGCTTTTCGGCTCCAAAATGTGTATGTGTGTGTGTGTGTGTTTCTCAGCCTTTTCATTGTAGCCAGGTGAACATGTGTGTGTGTGTGTGAGTGTACCCCTCCCCTCCCTCCCTTGTTCCCCTCTCCTTCTCACTTTCTTTCCCCTGTGTATGTGTGCAGTGGTGAGGCAGTAGTAGCAGGGTGGCGCAGGACATGGTGGCCAAGGCAGGAAAAGCTGCAGGAGAAAGAAAGTAGTGATGCCCGAGGGGAGGAAAGAGGAGATGAGGGGATTGTTCCTTCACTTTGTGCTTCAGCACTCTCCTCCTCCTCCTCCTTTCTTCTCCTTCAGTTTTTATCCTCTTTATTGAACCTCTCTCTCTTCTTTCTCTCCACCATTCTTTTTTAAAAAATCACCGCTGGTTTTCAACTTTCTTCATTTTGCACCTTCTGTAGCCTTATCTCCCCACTTTTAACGCCCTCCTCTCTCTGATGTGTTTTTGTGCTGCTGTCAGTGCTGAAGGTGCTGATGCTGACTCTTAAAGAGAAGTGCTTACCTCCCCTGTATTAAGCTGAACTGAAATGCAAAGCACTCACCTCACCTTGAAGCCCTTTACAGGCAATTTTGTCTTAATGATGGCAACTTTCACTCAAGTTCAGGCTTAAAGGCTTTAACGACTCCCCAAAAAAGTGTTGGGGAGAACCCAGCTGAGCGCTTTCCCACTTAACCTACACATTCTGGTACATAAAAGAATGGTTAATGAGAATCAATAGGCCCACCATGTTTAAGTGTGAGGGAACAAAAGGGCATTTAACTGCAGTGACAGGCTTGCGGCTGTCCACGTATAAAATATTCAGCAGTTCAACTTTATCCCATGACTGCCTGTGAAGAACACATCAGGGCGCACAGTGTCGAAGTTAAAACGGCAACAACGCAAAAAGTTATTTAAAGGATGGAAGTTTCGCAGGGAGTTCACAGAAGCTGCTTCTAAAAAGTTCCTGAGCAGAGAGAGAGAGAGGGAGAGAGCGTGCCGCTGTCCGTGGTGCTGAAATATAATCCATCCCACAACACAAGTGTTCTCTGCTGAGAAGCCCTACCGGACAAAGCTGACTGTGGATTAAGATCTTTTTACACTATCCCTCTGTGACCCCATCACTTCCAAACATTCTGTTTGTTGCAGATATTTCTTCAGGCTCTATTTAAAGCGTCAAGATGCAAACTTAAGTACTTTGGTACAATAATGCAGTGCAGCTATCAAATTCATAATTTTTTTCCCCTTTCTTTTCTGTCAAGTAAGCAGTTTAAATGCTCCTGCACCAAAAAACAAACCAAAAAAACAACAGAAAAACAGAACTGCAAAGAAGTAAGACTACCGAAGATAAAAAGTAAAAGCTTAAGGCATCTAACACTTTAATTTGTTTCCTGAGCTGTACACTTAGGATGTATTACTTTAAGTTTTTGTCTCCTGTGCACAGTTAGTGCTTAATCCATGCAGTAGCCTTGATCTTACCTGAGTGTTGCCAAGACACAGGAAACTTTTCCATGGAAAACCAAAAAGTTGCTCCTTCAGACAAGAAGGGCAAAGAAAACTGGATTAAACTCTAGCAAAGCGTAAGAGACGTAGTAAGTGGCATCCCGCGTGAAAGGTAGCAAAAAGTAAGATGGGAAAGAGGAGGAAAGGATGGACCCGAAGGAAAGGAAGCTTACTTTGGGAAAGGAGAAAAAGAGAGGAGAGGAGAGGTTTGTAAAGCCAAAGATGAGAGAAATGGAGGATAAGAGAGAATTAGACTGTAGGACTGCAGCGAGTGAATGAAAGCGGTGGGGGGGAACTGGAGAGAAAGACAGAGATGGACAGGTACACTCAAGAGGAAGAACAAGTGAAGCCTCGATTCCCTTCCTCCAATGAAATGTGATTCCTTTATGCGGAATGTGAGCGCAAGTGAGGAAGACAAAGTGAGGGAGAGAGTCGAACTAGGGAGAGGGTGGGAGGGGAGGGCTACTAAGAGCTTGCAGGAAAGGAGGGGGAGGAGGAGAGTGGTGCATTTCCTTGACTATTAAAAAAAAAGGTTCACAACATGGATGTGGTGCAGGTACGGCCTTTGCGGCTGCCATCACATGGCTTTTCTGAAACATCGCGAGCTCCTCTGGATGGCAGAGCAGCCCGTGGGTGAACAATCTGACCTCACCTGGAGTGGAAAGAGAGGGAGAGAGCGAGCAAATAACTTTGGCTTTTTATTGCAGCAGAATTCATTCACTTTTATAGAGCACTCTCCTTTGCAATTCCTCCTCCTGCCCCTAACACACTCTCTTCTACCTCCTTCTTCCATTACTAGAGGAGAGACAATGTTACAGAAGCTGCTCGCTGTAAATGCCTCCAGTGAGAGTGCTGCATTACTTTGTCTCTTTTTTTCACCCCTCTCTCAAAAATCACCCTTTCTCCCTCCTTTGTCCCCCATCATAAGGTCATTGTCTGAGCCTTGTTCTCCTGATTGTTCTGTCCTTTTCGACCCTTTGGTGGATTTTTTTTTAAAAAAAGAGAGAAAAATCAGATTTATGTCCTTTTCCTCTCACATTTACTTCACTCTCCTCCTCTTATCTATCCCTGCATGCCATCACACACACACACACACACACACACACACACACACACACTGTCAAACAGCCACGACAAACAGCAGAGGCTGATAAGACTTTGCTAGACGGTTTAGGGTTAAACTCTGGGAAACATGCCGCCTGCCTCTCATGGCTTCTTTTTCTCATGGGAGGCCTTAAAATGTTTGTCAGAAAACCAGAAAGGAAATCCCTCATGAGGCAGAATTCACACCTTGTCTTTTTCATCTTCGCAGAATGAAATGAAAAGGGAACAAACAGCACTGTATGCTTAGGGGAACACAGGAATGCCAGTATTTTGTGGAAATGCCAAATCTGGTGAGGTGTTGTGGATTTCTAAAACCCACAAATAAATAATGTGACATGTTTTAAATGTGGCTTATATTCGAGGCATTATTGTTAACCATGTTTCACATTGGCAACAATTCACCCCCAAAAAACTGCTAGTATCATTTGTCAATTTAGTGTTTGAGATTACAACTATGGAATGGGCTGGATATGTTGGAGCTAGTGGCTTTATATGAAATAATCATTTATCTTATTTCTTTCTTTATGATATTGATCGCAATACCATCTTTTCCCCGAAGAGTAAATACAAAACATCTTCCTGTACCTCACCACAGAGATTAAATCAAGACTGTGCAACTTTAAAAAGAAAAAAGGAGCTCCTTCCTCGTCTTAAAAATAAAAAAGCAATTGAAATAAAGGGACCCATTTAGAAGACCTCATCTGTTCTGCTATGACCGGAAGCCCGTGGCCTTTAAACTGACCACACTCCAGTTATTAGATAGTGAATATTACAATTGTTGAGGCTTCTCAACTTTTACATTTCCCGTAAATATGTCAAATTTAACCTGACTCACAGTTTGTCACTTGTGCCATGACAGGATTCAAGATTCAAGAGTTTATTGTCATGTACACCGCAAAACACAAATGGTTATGCAGAGCAATGAAATTCTTACTTTGCAGGTTCCCTTCACACAACTAACAAGAAAGTAATAAATAAGTAAAACAGCTTTGTAGCACTTGTAGCTTATGTATCATATCAGTCAGCATTTCTGGTCCAACCTGAAATTATCTGATTAAGATTTCACGCTCCGATTATCATTCAAGGCAGATAGTCATGGTTTAATGACTTTCAGTTTCTTAAGTCCATGCTGGAAGAATGAGTTTAAGAAAAAATAGCAGAGGGATCCACAAAGCACCATCACTATTAGAGTTATTAGTTCACTGTTGGTTTTAAAAGGTTTTGGTACCATTATTGCTATTATTAATATGAAGAAGCTGACTAACCAAACATAACACACGTGTGTAGTACTGTGATAAAGTCTTAAGTTGCCCCTCATGTCTTTGTATGTTACTTCCAAGATCCTGAGCAATGGTTCTCCAGGCTTTCTGAAGATCTTTAAAAGTTTTGTTTCCACATTTTCTGGTGTTTTCACTCGTTTTCAGTCCGGTCCTTTTACTGATCATTTTCAAATTTTTCTTTCTTTCTTTTTTATCCATTAAAACAACTTAACACACATTATGAATTATTCAAGCATAGAAAAGGAACCTAACTCAAGGGATGAACCAGTGTTGTGTTGACACATAACAGACAACTTGGCAAAAAATCAATTTTAATGGAGTTTTAGGCACTTTGTTACTAGCAGCCTGTTGCATAAGCAGTGATTTGTTCACATTTTTTTTAGTGAATCTACAAAAAATGCCAAAGATAACACAGTGTAACTGGCATAAAATAATATTTTATGCACCAACAAGGTGACTCCCAAGAGCTACTAGCCAAAAGCTTGATATAGCTCAGCATGGTGAATGGTGTGTCCTTAAAAGAGTAAAGTGGAGGACAAATGAGGAAGGGGCAGGACAAAAACAAATCTAGAGTAGGTGAACAGTATCTGAAAGTAATATTCGTCAGAAATGGTCTCATTGGAAGTTTGGCTGACAAGAAGTCATTCTTAAGGAAGTGGAAGAAGGGAGAAAAAAGGCTGAGGTGTGCCAGATTACACAAGAACTGGACTAAAAATCAGTGGCAACCGGTCTGATGGAGTGTTGAATCCAAATTTGAAATTTTTAGTTTAGCTTGTTTTCAATATGTACAGAGGCAGTCAGAAGAAAGGTTCAACAGCGTCTACAGCCATCTGTAAAACACAGGGGGAAGCTCCGTCATGATTTCTAGCTGCATTTCAGCCAGTGGTGTTTAGCATCTTTCTCAAAATTGATGGAATTATGAACACAGAAAAGTAGCATCAGCTTTTGATCTGCCATCCTGTATCATCTGGAGTGTGTTTGATTGTCATATTTCAGCATGGCAATGATCCCAAACTCACTGCCAATGCAGTAAAAACATACCTGGATAGAAAAACTCAAAACAGAAAATATACCTTTCACCAATTAAATCACTGAACATTTTCAGTACAGCCGTTCAGTGTTTTAGTCAGTCCAGACCTCAAAATTACTGAAGCAGCACAGGATCATCTGACAGAGAACGGAACAAAAGGCAGCCAACATCCAAAGAAGAGCCTTGAATGTCCATCAAGAAGCCTGGAGAACTTTTTCTGAAGACTACTTAAAGAAAATATTGTCGCATGGATATGTTGCATTATTAATAATACACTATAATTTCTACACTGCTAAAACATTGGGTATTTTTTCTTTTGCTTCATGAGGGCATAATCCTGATATTTGCATTTATTTGTTAGATTAAGAAAAAAAAACTAAATTTCAGTATTTTTTTATCTTTATACAGAAAAGTGCTGGCTCTAGTGCAGTAAATCCCATTTCTGTTTTATTTTCTACCAGATCAAAGCAATTTATCCTCAAAATGAAATAAACTGAAATATTATTTCAATCAACAAAACAACAACAACAATCTTTCAGAAGTGCTTCATGAAAGCATTAGTGTAATTTTATTTCAGTCATTTTCAATGATACCAATGATAAGAATAGGCTCTTTTTTTCCCTGTGATGTGTACAGTAATGCATCAACATATCATAGAGCTTAACAGCTGTACATTCGTGACCACAACTCACAACAACCACCCCTGGAAATCGGAGTGTTCATTAATCAAGCTTGTGACTTGTAGTGTCTGTGTAAACAAATGTGATTTCAACGCTAATACAATTCATGAGCTCCCTCTCACACACATTCACGCAGACCGTTGCTTTTCCATTTTTCTGACTTTGCTCACTTCACCGCAGCCTCCCCATCTTTAAAACTCTGCGGGCATCTCCAGCAAACAGCTGCACATGATAACTAATATGTCATTTACTGAGGCTGCTTGCTGAGAGATGCAGAGAACCGAAAGAGGGGGGAAGTGCGGTGGCGCGGGGGCGGTGGAGAAAACCTGATTGAAGTTCTTAATGTTACGTTTTAGCAACAATTTAAAGATGTTTTCACTTAGAGGCCTGTCACTCAAAATGTCTCAGGGAAGTTTTCCAAGAGGAGATTGCCTTTAAATCTGATTTAAGATCACCACGCATCCCTGCACAAAGTCTAACTGCTAAAGCGGCTGGCTTGTCTTTCTAATTTATCTACCAGGTTTTTTTTCTGCAGGGTGGCTGCTGCTAATCTGGTCATAGGGCATTCTGTGACTCGCCAGATGTTAGCAGTCATTCGAGTTTACACACACACACACACACACACACACACACGTGCACACACACACACACATATATCAAAGAGTTTAACACTTCTGTTGTCGAGTGAGACGAAGCAAAAAAAACAAAACAAAACACCAAAACAAAAAAACCAAATACATTCATGTGGACTGATTCTTGAGTGTTGTCATTCATTTTAAGGTGAAGTGGAAAGACTTTTGGAAGGGGGGGGACAGACTAAAAACTGTGCTGATAATTTTTCACAAGGCTGTCTAAACATGGTTCAACACAGATGAAGATGAAGTTTCAAGTAGGAGAGAAAGTCATCAGTTTTTCCTGTCTGGATAAAAACCGCCATCCGCGCTCTCTCTGGCGTCACACCCATTCGACACCTCAGGCAGAAAATACATTTGATTTGCTTTTTTATGCTATGTGAAAACGGGAAGGAGAAAAAAAAAAGTCCTGTTGCTCAACAGGTAACATGACAGCCTGACTTGCTCAGAAGGAAGAATGTTGTTGTTTTTCTCCGGCTCGTCAGGAGAAACTATGAGAAGGTTCTTTCCCATCATCTGATGAGGAAATACAAGACAGCCCTCAGGATGTGTTTATCCTGTAAACACATTCTTACCTCTGTGTTTTCTAAAAACAATTACTGTATGCTGTGCCCTCTATATGTAAAGAACTGCTCATGCAAGGATATAATATTGCTAAATATTTGTAACTGTTGATATAAACGCAAAACATTCACTTTGCTTAAAAATCAAACAGAACTTAAAAAGGACTGCTAATCCATTCGATTTCATCATATGTAGGTTAACGCTTCTCTGTTAACACCAAGGGATCATCAGGTTTCATGTTAAAAATGTCCTGCTCAGACTTGAGATATGCACGTATAAACTTGATACTCAGACAAATATTCCAAATAGTCAGGACATTGGAACAGTTTTCAAAATTTAAAGTTCAAGTTCCTGTGAATGAATCGCCAGTTTGTTTTGACCATGGGTCAGCATCTGCAAGAATTCAGCCCAGTTCCCTCAGACCCTGATGTGACTCCCTACCCACGAAGCCCCTGGAAGAAAGCCAAGCCAGCGGCAGACTAGAACCTGAAAGTAGCTCCAGCCAACATAGAGGCTGGTGATTGTCCATTTTGCTCCTGGAGGAAAGCAGCTTCTTGACCTCTGATCTGTCCAACAGCAAATCCTCATCATGGAGTCTTGTGAAATGAATGTTGATAACAACATTCTAGTAAGGCAGTGTCCTACATTGCTTCACATGTGGCAAAATATCCTTTTTAAGAGTGTAAAACTAGAAGCATGGATGATGGAGAGACACAGAGAAAGACAGAGAGGGGACAGGTGGATCCAGACATTTGCTGTACGGTGACAAGCAAAAGCACCTCATAACCTCCACCTCAGGTCTGTTTCCGAAAGGTGAAAATGTCTCGAGTTTTAGAGCCTCTCTTGCCCTCCGGTGGAGGTGTCGGGGTGAGGTTTGGTGAGGGTGTGGATGACGGGGAGGGTGAGGGTGAGGAGGGCTGGGGGGTGGAGGTGCCTCCATAGGGGCAGCTCTGCGAGTCTGGATGTTCACCCGAACACTCCACGGTGGGGATGTAGCGGCTGTCCCACATCCCCGGGCCGCACAGTTTACAGAGGTCGTGAAGGCTGCACGGGATCCTGGGAAGCAGGCGGAACTGGTAGAGAAGGCTGCGGGCCTGGAAAGCAGGACGAGAGGAAAGGAGTTCTAGTTTGCCACGATGCGTAGCCCATAAATGCAACACAGATCGATGCTGATATCAAACAGCGCATTAAAACACCAAAATAAATCAATGGGCTTGACTCCAGGCTAAAAGATAACAAAAGACTCTCAAGGTCAGAAATGCGTGATGTTGCCTAAAGCTACAAAGTCCGCATTGCATGCAGCAAAGCCGTGGAGTTACACCACCTGCATGCTAACATGAACTCACTGCCTGTGGTTGCAGTAGTAACACACAGCATCCATAAACATGAGGAAGCAGGCATGGACACAATAGCCGGGATGGAGATCATAAATCCTCCACTTTGACATGGCAGCCTCCCATTTAGTACCTCAAGGCCTCTGTGGGCAATTTAATGTGCATCAGTTGCTTTGCTGCAGCATTGGGGCAGGGCCGCCTTAATGCAAGCAGCACTGGGTTTGGTTTAAATGTGTAGCAATGCAGCAGTCTGTCGAGGAATTCTTATGATGATCATAAACAACAGATTATTCTCATATTTGGAGATCGCTGCGTGATAACCTTTATTTTTGGTTTGAAGAGAGCAGAGTAGTGAGAAGAGACGGTGACATAAAGGCATGAAAAACAAAAAACAAAATTACTGTGATACCTTGCGCAGAACCAGCTCTCCGTTCATGTGCATGGAGAGATTGCTGAAGTGCAGCAACATCTGGTCAGTAGCGAGCTGCTGCTCTGTCACATCATCCCCATAGAGAACAATGATGGCCACACACAGGAACAGGTGGAAGTAGTCCGTCTATTAAAAGAGGAAGAGATCAGCAAAGGGGTGAAAGGTAGAAGGAAAATATGCATATTATCAGCTCCTGTGGTGTACAGTCAGTTATGTTATCAATGCAAATTCAAATTTTAGTGAGAAAGCAATCTTAGTGCTTTGCATTTATTCATGCCTTTGTTATAAGGAACAATGTTAAGACACGGTAAAGTAAAAATGTAAAGGATAATATACAGCTCAGGTCAGAAGTTTCCACACACTCATCATGGGCATGAATGTCATGGTAATTAAGGGCTTTTAATTCCCTCTTTAAACTGTCTTTTTTCCAGGGTGGTTAGTGATTATACAGCTTTAATGACTTTAAAAAACAAGAATTGGGTGCACAAGTTTGAATTTATTTTGGATTTTCTCTAATCCACACAGGGTCTAGACTATACAGACAGGTCAAATATATACATACACCCCCACTAATATTTGGATAAATGTCAAATAGCAAGTTGAACCTCTACCAGATGCTTTTGGTAGACATCAACAAGCTTCTGGCATAATTTATAGCTGGATATTTGACCCCGTTTCCTGGCAAATTTGGCAGAGTTCATTTAAATTTGTTAGTTTACTGGCATAGACCTGGGTTTTAAGTATAGTAAATACATTTTTAATAGGGTTGAGGTCGAGGCTTTGTGAAGGCCATTCCAGAAGCTTAATGTTAGTCTGGTTTATCCATTTGAAAACCAGTTTTCTTGTGTGTTTGGGATAATTATCCTGTTGGAACACTTGTACTGTTGTGTCCAAATTACAACCATCTAGCTGCTGATTTGCGTGGATTATTCCATCCACTTTGTGGAATATACCAGCACCATTAGCAGAGAAACAGCTCCAGCATGATGCTACCACCATGCTTGACAGCTGGTACAGTGTTCTAAGGTATGAAAGCCTCAGCTATACTCCTCCAAACACAATAGTTAAAATTTGTCTCATCTGACCATAAAACTTTTCTCCAGAAGACATTTGACTTGTCCATGTGGGCAGCTTTCACTGGGGTTGATTTTGGAGCAGGGCCTACTTTCTTGGTCAGTCCATAGCGATGTAGAACTCGCTTCACTGTGGATGGTGACGCTGGTGTTCCAGCAGTTTCCGGTACATGGCCTAAACTAACCATTTCTTCTCATCTGAGGATGACTGTTTGGATCTGCAGTTGTTGGAAGATCTCTTGGAGCAAAACTTGTGTAAATCTACATCTTCTCCTACTTAGATGATCACTGAGTTCCTCGAACTTTCTCATTGTTCTGAGTATTGGTTAATCCAATCAGAGGTGTCAACCAGAAACTACCAGCTGTAATCAATCATGATCACTAATGTAAAGTTCATATGATCTGGCAAGTTCAAAGACATTGTAGAACTTTCAGCACCATTTATTAAAAGATTTAAGTGAGTGTATGTTTACATTTGACCCAGTGTGGATGTATAGATGTATGCTGTACAACCATTCCACCCTGGAAAAAGGAAGGTTCAAATAAATCATTAAAAGCCCAAAAATTTCCATGATTGATGATGGCCACAACTATAAATGTAAAGAATAATGTAAAAACAAACTATGGGGAAATACAGAATTAAATAAGGGCTTTATTATATCTACTGTATACATTGAGCCATTGATGTGAAATAGTATTTGTTCAGTTGTCCATGGCACTGTCTCTAAAATATCTTCCCCCATAGATCTGTTTTCACCTCCTGGTGGAATACCCAGAATTACACATTTTACTTGTCTTTTTATCATTAAGAAAGCAATAACTTCTTTTTGAAAAGTAAAACATTTCTCAAGAAAATACATCTATTTTTGGACTAACCCCAAACATTTCGGTTAGCAGGCGCTGTTGAGATAAATATTGTGTGACCCAATATTACGCGATTCTTCCCTTTCACAGAAAAATCAGATATCAATCAGAAATTCTTGCTTTTAGCCCATCTGGTATGTGACACTCAACTGTCTAAACCAAGGTTTCACTCTCATATCTCTTCTATCACCACCTGTAGCTTCAGATCAGAACATCTAGAAGAGAGTTTGAGCAGATGGCACGAAGCAGTGAGGCTGATATTTGAGAAGAGGTGTTAACCTCTTTCTCACTACACAAAACACAGTCATGACTAACTCTGATAAAAGACAGAAAGGGTGGAAAAATGTGCACTGGGTAGATCGATTTAAGATAAGCCAAATGACTTTTTCTTTTTTAAAAACACAGCTCTTTTACTTTTTACAACATTTTTTTTAAAGCTAATATGCTTTTAGGGGGCACTGTAATCTGTGGGAATCTGAAAAACGACTAATCAATTTAACAAAACCATTAAACCCAATTACAGATTTTAAAGGCAGGTTTACAGAAGCCTGCAGTGGAAAGCATTAAAGGAGTAACACACAGTGTAGTATATGCAAAGTTTTTCTTTCAAACTTGTGTATGCAAAGGAGCCGTTCGGACTTTGACCTGACCTGGTAGTGTGCCCAGCACGCCTCCCACATGCGCAGGGCCTCAGTGTCAGGGAACTCTCTCTTAAAGCAGAGCAGGATCCAGCGATGGCAGAAGAGGAGTTGGAGGCCGTCCTCCCCGAGCCTGGTCAGGTGCTGGTGGAAACGTGGCAGCATGAGGCGCAGGAGCTCCCGCAGGTACATCTGGAGGCAGGGTCATAGAGCTGTTTAAGCTTATTTCTCCTTCTATTTAAGCCAACTTTATGATTGGCTGCCCTTCATAAACTCAAAGTTTGAACAGCAGGTCGTGGGGCTGTATGGCTGTGTGGCTGGGATGACCATATTAGGGATATCTGCCCTCACTGACTTCACAGAGTCAGAGTTTTATACTGCAAAGTGGCTCTATAGCATAGTGGTTTACACATTCACCTAACAAGCAAAGGATCCCAGGAGGAGAGACAAATCCCTTGAGGGTTGCATCAGGAAGGGCATTCAGCATCAAATATGCAGCACCAACAACTGTGGTGATGACTTATGAATAAGGGAGTAGATCAAAGTAGCTTTATAACAATGTGATTCATCAGAAAACTGAAACAGTTGTTTAAAGAATGAACAAAGAAAGCTTAATCTAGCCACTTGCAGCACAAAGAAAATGGATATAAATGTCTGATAAGTTACAGAAATTGTTAGAGACAACTTCCACAACTGCAGTGTCAGGAGGGTGTGGTGTAAAGCATCTCTGCAGAATCAATTCAGACATTCGTACAACTCATAAAAGACGCACGGAGAAACATCCTACCAGCTGCCTCTCCATGTCTTCGTCCCGCGGGGAGCTGATGAAGATGGTGTTCTCCATGAGGCCGACAAAGCACCAGAAGGTGTCGCTTTCATCCTGGATCTCAGTGAGCAGCGGGGCCACCAGGTCAGACATGCCCTGGCAGTAGCCCATGTCAGGATTAAACACTGCATAGTTGAGCAGAATCCGCCTGAGGCGACAACAACCACGAACATCTTAGTGGTGTCATAACATCTCAGCAGAAACAAAAAAGCACTATAAGTGGCCACTGTAGAACCATAAACATAAATCCCTTTCACAGTCTCCAATGCAGCCTCTACACAGTCCCTGCCAAACCACTAAAATGTATAGTCCCACCCAAACACTCTCAGGGTTTTTTTTCCTTTTTTCTTGCATGGTTACTAATTTTGAGAAAACTTCCTTTGCCGTTTTCATACCTTAGTAAGTACTGTATAAACAAAGGAAACAGTCTAAAGATATTTTCTGTTGTTTGAGCGCTAAATCAAGAACAAAGATTGAATTTGTGGAGACGCAGACTGCAATATAAGGGTGCCAGTCTCTCTGCTTAGACTAAATGACCCAGACAAATGTGTATTTGACATATCAGTAATAGCTGTGAGCTAACTTATGAGATGAGTGCTCTCTATCTGGACATGTGCAGCGCTGGTATCACCCCAGCTCAGATACAATATGAGACATAATGCCAGGACAAATACCAGGAGCCTTGATGAGAGTCACTAAACTAATATGCTATTTAAATCCTCTTGCTCCTCGTTTGGAAAGCTATTAGCTCTGAGTATGCATCAAAAGTGCTCAGACGGCTTAGTCAGAGTCAATAAAGCATGAAACTCATTTGCAGCTCCCTCAGGGTTCAGAATATGAAATGAATAGGTACGCCTGTGCGTTGGGCTGAGGAACGATAAGGCTGGACTGGGAGAAGGTGACACAAAGTGAATGTCAGATAGAAATTTAAAGTGGAGGAAAAAAAAAAGAAAAAAAACACAGATGGTGGTCTGACCTCATGATCTCCACATTCGGGTTGTTCTCTCCTCTAAAGAAGTGGTTGCTGCGGTCCGTTCTCACCACGTCTTTATCCACTGTGAACTGGACCTTTCTCCAGAACTCACTGTGCTCCTCCGGGCTCATGGACAACCTGAGAAAAATTCACATAAATACCAGAAAGCAACAGAAATATTAAACGAAAGAAAAGGCAAACTGAAACTTGCAGCAAAGCTGTTAAAGCTGTGAGTTAAAAAAAAAAAAGTTTTTCACTGCACAGTCTCTTAGGAAATGCTTGGTAATTAGGACCACAAAATGAAGGGTTATCAAGTGATCGTTGCTGCAAATGTGACTCAGGTGTAACACTAGCACTTAGCTAGAAATGAACAAAAAAAAAAAAAAAATCCACGGGTGTGAAAACAGTGGGCTGACAGGGTATTTTACAATCAAGTGTTCCACTGAGAATAATACCACAACCATATAACTCCCCCTATCCTTCCCTGTAGATGTTAGCAACTATATTAGCAATGTACTCTATGTGTGGCACTAATGTACTCAAGTCCTAACAAGCAGAGGGGATTTAATTAACACTGTTTGTTTTCCATGAAGCCCCACCAGGAATAATGAGCGCACACCTGATGCAATGCCACGCAACTGTTTAGTTTTAGTTGTGTTGTGTTTGTGTCCTTGGACCCTTCTACTTCTCTTTGACTTGAAATGTTTTCATCACTTTTTACTTTATAAGCCTAGGAAATAAGAGTAGATAATAAGAATAAGAATAAGAATAAGATAGTTATAATTGAATGGGGTAAAATATATTTATTGCCTTAAATTCAGGAACTTTTCATTTCATGTCACTTTTCTGAGGTGAGACTTTTTAAAATTTAAAATTAACCCCTCATTTCTATATATTTTGCCAAGAAGATGGAACTTAGGTGCAGTGATTTATTGAAACATGTGCAAACATATATGGAAATACAGCATATAAGGCAAAAACAATTGTAGTTTGTATAATTCTAACAAGCATTAAAGTCAATATGTGGTATGACCACCTTCATTCAACACAGCCTGAACTCTCTTAGACAAGTTTTAGTGTATTGTGTTTAAGCAGTCTTCAGGAATAGTTCTCCAGGCTTCTTGAAGGACAGTCAAAGCTCTTCTTTGGATGTTTGTTGCCTTTTGTTCTGTTCTCTGTTAAGATGATCCCACACTGCTTCAATAATGCTGACCTCTAGGCTCTGGGGAGACCAGTCCATGACTGACTGCATCGCACTGTGTGTGGGATGCAGTCAGTCAAGACTCTTTTCCGCGATGGTAACTCATCGCGGCTCAAACTCTCTCTTTAGATTTTTCACATTTTAACCAAAGAAATAAATTGTGTGTTTTTTGTGGCGGGCTGCAAGTAACAGAGTGCCTAAAGGTACAATTTAAAATTGCTTCTCTGCCAAATTGTCTTTTATGTGCAGACTGGTTCATCCCTTGAATTAGGTGCCTTTTATATGCTTGAATGATTCACAGGTCTTTGTTAAGTGGCTTAACCAACAAACAGCATTCCTCTGAAAATGGTCACATACAAAGACTGGACTGATAATGAGTAAAAAAAAGTCCAAAGAAAAACTTTGAAAGACCATCAGACTATTGCTCAAGACCCCTTTAAAAACTACAAGAAAGTCTGGCTCTTAAAAGCCTTTTTAAACCAGTAATGAACTATGATTAATTTTAATCTTGATGGCATTGATTTTTTTTTTTTATCATTCTTCCAGCAAGAACGGAAAACCATGAAACCATTATCTGCTTTAAAAAGAAATCAGAGGACAAAATCTTGATCAGATGATATCATCTGCTGGACGTTATTCAGGTTAGACCAGAAATGTTGATTGACATGATTCTTGTCATGCCACAAGTGAAAAACAGCTAGTTAAATTTGACATATGTCTGGTAAATATAAAAGTTCAGAAGCCTTATCAACTGGAATATTTGGTATCCAATAACTAGACTGTGATTAAAGGCCAAAGGCTTCTCATTATAGCAAAACATCTAAGGACTTTTAAATGTGTTCTTTTTTATTATTTCGTCATTTGTAACATGAGGACGGATCTGCACCATTTTCTTTTAAAGGTTGCGCAGTCTTAATTTAAAAATAGCTAACCTAAAGATACAATTTAAAATTGGTTCTTTGCCAAGTTCTCAGTTATGTGTAGACCTTAAACTGGTTCATCGTCGAGTTAGTTGCCTGTTTTTTTTAAATCCTTGAATGGTTCATAAGTCAGAGTTCAGTGGCTTAACAAAAAAAATTCTCCTAAAAAAAAAATCATCAGGTACAAGGACTGGAGTGAAACTGAGTGAAAAAGCAGCCAAAAGGTCCAAAAAATGTCTGAAGAAAACCTTTGAAAAACCTTCAGAAACCTTCTTATTCGATATGTAATATGTAATAAAAGCTGCAAATAATACAATACAACAAAAAAAAAGATGGAAACAGCTCGAAATGCATCTTAGATGTATTATTAAGATTACAGGGATAACAAAAAGGACAACTACTGGTATGCTTAATGCATGTTCACATTCCTCTGCTAGTTTCACATATTTTCTTGTTGTCTGCTCACATATCAGAGGTAATCTAGTATCCGTCTGGTTAGTCTGGTTTTACTTGTTATTGCTGCCCCATTTGCATTTATGGCCGGGTAGTTATCACATCTGAGGGTGACACAGAATGAAAAGACATGTCTCTTTGCTCCTAATGATCAACTAGTGGCCCCGGAGGGTGGCTCTACTCAAAGGGTCTTTACAGGAATCCACATCAGAGTCAGAACAAGGACTCTAATTACCTGACTTCGATAAGACCTTCTCAAGTACTCAAAATGTTAATAGGCCATACACATGAAACCTGTCCAATTATCATATTCATTACAGACAGAGGGGCACAATGTGTGAAAATATGTGTACACTTAACCTTTTTGATGGCAGGCTGGAAGCAAATGAAGACTGAGGAACGTGCTCATGCGTGTGTGACGTGTGTGTGTGTGTGGTTGGCTGTGCATACCAAAGCTGTGTTCTGTTTTTTTGTTTTTGTTTTTCCATCCAACAAGACAGTATGATCTGATAAGTGCTGACATGTTTTTTCTCAAGAGACCTTTTATTTCACACCCAGCACCTCCCCTTAACACTTTCCTGATTGCGCCTATTGATTGCTGAGCGCCTGCGATGAAAAGCCACAATAGACTCACATATGGTTTAATGTTTGACTGACTGAACATTTGGCAGCCAACACTGCAGCCACATGATAGTTTATCTGCTGTTTCATAAAGCGAAGCATACGGATGTCTCTC
>VVHJ01014275.1:12185-29660 GCA_015107715.1 Tylochromis polylepis | reverse complement strand
CTGCAGCAAAAGGTGGTTCTACAAAGTATTGACTCAGGGGGCTGAATAATTATGCACACCCCACTTTTCAGTTATTTATTTGTAAAAAATGTTTGGAATCATGTATGATTTTCGTTCCACTTCTCACATGTACACCACTTTGTATTGGTCTTTCACGTGGCATTCCAATAGAATTGATTCATGTTTGTGGCTGTAATGTGACAAAATGTGGAAAAGTTCAAGGGGGCTGAATACTTTTGCAAGCCACTGTATGTTGTTGGTTTGTCTTCATGTTTTTTTTGTTTTTTAAAAAAAATTATTATAGCACTAGGAACTTCATTTACATTGGCTCCAACTGCTACAGCAATAACTGAGCAACTACGAGACAAAATTAAGGCTCTTGAAGATGAAAGAAATTTCCTCAGAGAACAGCTGAAAAAAGTACTGGATAACATCCCCACTACTTCAGGTGAATCAGGTAACCTAAAAGTGTGTCAATAGCTTGGATGTGCTCCCTGCTACATTAAAGAACAGTAAAGATAGTTGGAGGATAAAGAGCAGAGATGCAAAAGTAATGTAATTAAGACAGGAGCTTTGTCTGCTGTCTGACAGTTTTTCATTTGTAAAAAATTAGACTCATTTTGCTATCATTTCTGCTATGTCTTCATTGCACTTCTCCACTCACTGTAACAGGAACCAGTGCTCTTTCTAATTTCTCATATTCCATTGTTTCACCTTAGTTTTCCCACTAGAGACTTAAATGGAGGAGGTGAATAAGAGACATGAGGAGAAAGTAAATGGCATTCAACATAACTGCATCATAAATGTTTTTGTCACAGCCAAACTATTGCTGTTTTCTAATCTGTGGTGTAGCAGTACTCTTGATATGCTTTATATTGAAAGCATATATTTAAACTTTTAATCACATTCACAACATGGTCCACTGTAACAACACATACTTATTATAATCACATAATGAAACAGTGAAGGGCAGAAAGATATTTGAAAACAATATATGGGTAAAAAGGACAGTTTGGATCTCTCAACTGTATGCCACACCTCCTCTGTCATCCGCCTGTTACCCAGAAATCAAGGTCAGTACACCATGTCAAAAAATGTCTCAATTCCCAAAATGCATCTGGAGGATAGAGGAGACAGGAGACCTGCTGGAGAAGGTATAATCAATGAAGGAAGAATTTTCATTGTGGGCACACTTCAAGTATAAAAGAGGTGTCCCCACAGAATTTAATGTCTGACAGATGTGATTAATGGTTTAAAAAAATATATTTTTTTCAATCAAAATTTATATTCCAACAAAACTTTTAAAAACTTATGAACTGCTACTAGTTATAGTTCTTCACTATATCATAGAAACACGTAAAAAAAAAAATCTAAATAAAAAACAATGTGGCAAAGTGCATGAAAAACATACAGCGCCACTGCCAAAACGTTTGACCATGACTGTATACGCTACTTGTCACTTATTTGATCTAACTTGTTTTTCTTTTACAATTCTCAGCAAAATGGTATCATTCATCCTCAAGTTTAAGTTGCTGAAATTCATCTGCCTCAGACTCTGGGTCCTCTTCTTCAGTGAGTGACAGGAAAAGGAGCAAGAAGGCCAAGAATAAGAAGAATGATAAAGTGCCACAGTTTGGCAAAAGAAGTGTGATATTTACACTCAAAATTGTTTTTTCTTACACAGAAAATGTCAGATAAATATGCTGACACAGCCATACAATGGCATGTTAGTATGAACCCTGTCTTGTATGGTCACTCTTCTGACCAATTTAACGTTATTAGGTGTAAAAATGTTGGATTTTGTTTAACACAGCTATGCACTTTTCTATGCCTCTGGACATGTTGTGACTGATTTTCTTGGTTCTTACAGTGAAACACCCAGAAGATGTTAAACATAGGTACATGTTGGTCCTTAAAACATTCCAGAAAACACGCAGTCTGAACCGAAGGTGTGAAAAACACAACGTGGATCGAAAGACTATTGCCACACAGCCGTCATTGCTGAGGTCCTTTTGGAAGCTGACAGCGAGGAGAAATGTAGAGTTCCAACATTTAGAGGTAGCTCACTCCTTAATTATGCAAAAGAGGTGAAGGTTTTCCTTGATGATGAGCCAGAGTTAAGAGAAAGGATAGCGAAAAAGAAAGGAGAGAGAGTTGTTGCCTGTTGCTTACAAAATAAAAGGGGATTAGGAAGTTGCTTTTGCTTTTTCACATTTTTTTGTCTTAACCTTTTGAGAAAATATTTGCAGTCTTACCTGAAATGAAAACAAACAAGAATAAGAGTTTATGAGAAGTCTGTTTTGTACAAAGAATATTTAATTCAGTTATTTTCAGGATTGGATGATGTTTTAAATATTTTTTTGTTTACATTCCTGTTAACTGTTTATTGTTAACTGATTAAATTTGATTTGAATATTAACCCCATTACAGAGTAAAAATGCAGTATGTCATAAGGTTTCTTGGTTTGTTGTGGTTTTTTCCCCTCTTTATTGCAGATTTAATGTAAATCTTGCTCATTTATCGAATTTTCATGCACTGAATAAATGATCAGTTTTGCACGGTTACATCAAGTTTATTTGTTCATGAATGTTGATGGTTTTATGTAGTTATAGTTCAGTATTAAATGTAAACAGGCAGTTTTGCATTTTGCAGCCCTGTTTCCTGCCTATTACACAGAAACTACCACAGGTAATTGAGTGGTAATAACTAAGAAATTACCATATTATTACCTTATTGTTTCCACCTTGTTACCCCACTATTACCCCCTTATTACCAAGCTGTGATAGAAAGTGCTTCTGACAGCACTTATTTAAGTAAAATAACACTGATTAAAGTGAAGTGATATTTAAAAATAAGTGCATGCATTTTAGTTAACCTTTTAGCTTGCTACATCGGAAGTGATTGTGTTATACTGTTGTTCTTCCATTAATAACCGTCCAAAATTATACACTTGGCATTTCCGCACCATGTGAAACAAATAAAATCAAAAGAACAACCAAGGCCGCAGCCCGGAACTTGCCATGGGAAGTTTCTGGAATGCAGTCAGACAGAAGCTAACCACAATAACTTTGCGCCAACAACAACAACATCAAACCATCTTTGATTGATGATCTGTCAATTGCAGGAAATATTTCTTCTCCCTGAGAGCTGTTCTTCCTCCCACTCTGCTCATGCCAATTCTTTGATGTTAATTTGACAAGTAGGATTAAGACCAAAAGGTATTTCCCACAGCTCATCCTAATGAAATGGCCCTCTTGAAGCGGAAACTGAATCTATATTTGGCGTCTTAAACGGTTGTGTGGTATATTAGCTTCACTTAGCTCCGGATGAGAGGCTGTCAGAAAGGTAGAGCAACAGAGAGTCAGAATTAGTATTTACAGCGTCCTGTAATAATAGTTACTTGTTATAGAGTTAATCCAGCTGGAGCTATAGCGGCTGTTGTAATATATATCCCGGATTAAAAGACATGCTGAGGCTAATTGATCTCCAGTATCCATAGCAACATAGTCCTATAGCTACACTGGAGAGGATACAGCTGCTTGTTGTAACCCAACGCATACACCACTCTGCTATGGCACACATGTTTTCAAATTAAAACTCTAAAGTAAATCAATGGAAATTGGGGAAAAAAAATCCACTCAGCAGAACAATTCAATTAAATTTTATTTATATAGCACCAAATCACAACAGCAGTCGCCACAAGGCACTTTAAATTGCAAAGCAAAAACCCCACAATAATACAGAGAAACCCCAACAATTAAACAACCCCCTTTGAGCAAGTACTTGGCAACAGTGGGAAGGAAAAACTCCCTTTTAACAGGACGAAACCTCTGGTTGAACCAGGCTCAGGGTGGTGCAACCATCTGCTGCAACAGGTTGGAGGTGAGACGAGGAACACAGGACATTAGGGACAACAGAATCCTAATTTCTAGGAGACAAGACTGGATATTGATGTTAGACATAAATTGTTCTTCCCAATGGTAATAGATGGATCTCATTTATTATTTATTTATGTTTATTCAACAACAACCTAAAAAAACCCAAACTGTGGTCAAGCTTATGTTGGGCAAACAGAAAGCATTTAAACAATGAATTTCAGAGGCCACGACAGCCAGTTGCATAGAGAATATGGAGTATGCCCAAACACTATCATGAGGGTAAACATGGCTTTCCTTTCGCTTTGTATTTAACTGGATTTGAATATGTAACTCCAAAGGGGCAATCTATCAAAGTTGCTGTCTGTGAGATTGGATCACAAATCTGAAACAACTGACACCTGTTGGAATGAATGACTGAAGTTGGTGATCATACCTCACATATAATTGCTTTGTTTGGTGTTTCCTTCCTGCACACACACATTCACACACACACAGATATGCACACACACTTTTTGGTGGGGCAATAAATTCAGTCAACGCACATAAGTATGAAATAGACAACTTCACTGAGCAATCTCTCACTCACTTGCTCTACTCTCCATGATCTAAGTTGCTCTGCCTCAGGCAGAACACAATCATCAGGTAGCGGATCCACCCATGCATCCTTCCATCGTGCCCAGGGGCCCCCTGGGCCACTCCTAACCCCAGAACGCTGCACCCACCCCGGGATGAAACCTGGCCACACGCCCCCCTCTCCCCTCCCTGGAGCCTCCAAGGAGCTGCTGGCTTCGACTCGTCTTACAGGGCATCAATTCAGCCTGAAATCAAACCCTGGTGAGAGAACACAGCCCTGGACAGCCAGACAGATAGATGGATATATAGACAGGCAGGTGGATACGTGAGGAGTAGGTGCACGGATGCATCCAGGCCAGGTCGAGAGAACGAGAAAAGATCCACAGGGAGAAATAGACATGAATAGAGGCTGGAAGTATGTCATTTTCATGCAGGGGGAGTGGGGTGGGGATGACACATTTGCAGCTCTTCTGAACTTTATCAAGTCTGATGCTCCTACTGTATCTAACATCTGACCCAAACCATGAAATCTGTTATGAAATAAAGCTGTGGGAAGGGGAGAGAGCGGAACTGGAGACTTCTCTGTGTACCAGCTGTTGTTTCTGGGAAGACATGCATACACACGCACGCACGCACACACACTGAAGAGTAATTCCACGGAAAAGTGAAGCTTACTGTAAACTTCTCCAGAACAGCACATATGGGAGACAGGGGAAGAGTGATTGTCCACACACGCAGACACACACACACACATACACGCAGACACACACACACACACGCACACACACACACACACACACACACACACACACACAAACCTAAAATGTGTGTACTGGATTTAAAAAGCTACACCCAAAGAAATTTCCTTATTTATGAACTAATATATTTCATTGTTGACAGATGTGCCCGGGGGAAGGAATGTGGGCAGTGTTGTGTACTTTAGTACAGAGTTTGCTCTACATTATAATGAAGATCCATCTCAAAAACAGTTGGGATCTCCTCATTTGAGATTATTATTAGTCATCATAACTCTAATACTATTGTAGAAACTAAAGTATACTGATAGAAAGTTGATTGAAATTACATTGTGGCAATAAAAAAATATTTGGGGTAAGAGTGGCTTGGTATTGGATAATACAATAAGTTATGAGTAAAATAATAATACATTGAAATAAAATATGCTGTACAAACAGTTAAGATTTATGACTTTCTCATGCATTTTAGTTACAATATGCAAGTCTGAGAAAGCCAGAGTTGCCATTTTCAGATCATATCTGACCTCTGGGCAGATATTTTATTTGCAAACCCATGTTACTATAAGTTTGACTTTACACCTACCTACACCTTAACTGTTTAATATATAATTACTTCCACAGTTGTGTCACTGCAATGAATGAATTGGCTCATATGGTTCCTGGTTTGGGCATTGAAAAGCTGATAATTGAGTATATAAGGGTGTGATTTTATCCAGTCATAGATTTTTATTCACCTTTTAGCTTAAGTGCTATGGCTCTCTCTTATAATGTTTTATTACCTCTGCCAAGGAGGTTGTTTTGGGTAGCATTTGTGTGCGCGCATTTCTATCTGTAAACACGATAAGTTGAAAAGTTTTGACTGGATTCTGATAAACCTTTGTAAAGGTGTAGCATGGGGTCATGTTGAAAATCCATTAAAATTTGGCTTACATCCACCAAGGTCTTTGTGATCAACTTAGTGATTTATTGGTCAAAAACTGACAAAAAAACTTGCAGCTTGAAACTTGAAGCTATGATTCTAGTATGCACACAAGCATGGTGTGCATTGCTAACATATAAAAAGTACTGTATAAAAATTTAATATCTCATTTCAAATCTGACCTTCTGACCTGAAAAGTCAATAGATTGACCTGAAGGTTAATAATAATGCTATTTAGAACTATTTAAAAATATGTTTCTTATTGCCATTGTTTGTACTGACAACATATAGGCATACAGGCAATGCTATATGGGGATACATTATTTTATTATGGCTTTTGTTATATGCAGTACAGTAACAGGCTGAAATGGATTGAATACATAACAATTTGAATACATGCACAATGTTCCCGAATAATTTTATTTATTTGTTTTTGGTAAACAAAGTACTTGTAAACAAAAAACTTTTTCCACTTGATATTTGTTACTTAACGTTTAAACAAATGTATTAAACACTGAAATGAATGTTTAACTAGAACTATATTGACATATTTAATAAATTTAAGATAATCATACTGAAAATTACAGGGCAAATAATAACAGCCCGCACTTTTCACTTGTTTTTCATGTACTACAAACTTCTTACAGTATGTTTAAAAGGAATAAAGAAAACAAAAGTCAGCACTACCCAGAGAGTGAGCTGCCTTGGTGGAGGTTTGCGCTCTCCAAGTGTTTCTTGTTATATTATATTTTTGGCAGTAGCATGGAATAAAAGAGCAAGGACTTGTTGGAATTATATTTGTACCTTTATAAAAGAGATGACAATGATCAATATTTCCTACCCACTTAGATTCATCACTGTGGGTAAAGTCATGTGTAGAGCACTTGAGATCATTCTGCATTAATTTTGAATTTGTGGAGCAACACCTGCACCTTTATACAAACATCAGTATGTTTGATACCATTGTTACAACCAGCTGGAAACAAAAGTTGTATTATTTGTAAAAATCAATCATCAGCTAAAGAGTGTCTTTGGAAGATCAGAACACCTATAATCTAGAAACTGTCCTGAGAAACTTTTAACTCCTGGTTGTGAGGATGAAAGTTTGAAATCCCAAAATTTCTTTAGGTGTGTACGTGTGCCTTTCTTTATCGTCTGCGCTCTGGTGCTATAACCTTCTCTTCCCTTCTTTCCATTTCAAGTATCCATCCAAAAGTTAACATGGAGGGAAATAAACTTTGAAGCTTTGCGACCTCCAGGCACGAAAGAAAGACAGCAAGAAATGCAAGTAGATGAAGAAGGAGTGAGGACGAGGCAGACTTGTTACTGAATGTTTCCATCCAACTATCATGCGGATTTTACGCAAACTTTTGAAAAGTCCCAGGAAGTAAAATGTGAATTGGACATGCTACCATCAGTGGAAGTTGGAGTTGATGAGAATAAACGGCTTTGATGGACGATAGAGGACAGGAGACAGATTTGACAAAGGCTCAGTTTGTTTTTTTCTTTCACTAAATCAAGCGCTAAACAACATGTCTGTCTCTCCATCTGTCTACATAGCTTGAGCTGAAATCTTCCAGCTCTGGCTGCAGTATTGAGTTTCCTGACATTAGTAGCCCCTGTGGCGGCTCTGAGACTGCTGCTCTTTGAAGCTTCAGTGGTGCTGCTCCGGCTCATTTGGTAACAGGTTGGGAATGGGCCGCTGGCGAAAAATGAGACCCCTGTCGCCTTGGAAACAGGTCCCCCACCCACCTTTACAACGTGGCTTGGAGTGAACGTACAGTGACATTTAGCCAGTTTCTCAGGGCTGAGGGAACGACACATGGAGGGTTAACAGGTGAACACACAGTAAACCCTCATTCTCCACTGAGAAGGTTTCCACTGATATCAGGCTAGTTACTGGAGCCCAAAAGTCTACAGTCTACAGTATGTGTGCTTTTTTTGTGTGTGTCTGTGTGTATTTATGAGGGCAAAAACTCCGAGCAGTGTTGAAATTTTGATCTTGGCGCCAACTAACTGGCACATTAAATCAATTTAAAGTAAATGCAAGATCTTACCACACAGAACAGAGGAGAAACACACAGATCCTCCCGCTGTGTTTAACTGTAATCTGTCACTCTCCGTTCCAGAATCCCACCATTTAGTCCACTGGGATCAAAACCAGTAGTATGAAGAATTTGGCTGAAGGCAGTTGGTTTCTGTGTAATGAGTTTGTCTTCACTGTGATGCTTAATCATTACTGTGATTACTTGATCATTCAAGGTAGGAATGTAAAAGGGGCTAAATGTTACACAGTGTGTAACCTAACAGGCCTCTTCTCTAGCAGCAGTTGTCATTTTAGTTACATAATAATAATAATAACTAATGTCAGTTTCTGAATGTCAGGTGTATTTCTTTCTTTATCCATTACCTCATTATATTGTTGTCTCATGTTTTATAAATACATATATCGACATAATGAGTAAAGAAAACTCAAGTGAACACAAACATCTCACTCATTGCAACAACTATTTTCTCATTCCCTTGAAATGGATTTAAAGCAAATCATGAATAAAAATCTGTGGATCTTCCTGTTTAACATTCAGTTTAGCAACGACGTAATAAATCATTTGGTCATCCATCCATCAAGGTTTGATTATTATTATACAGACATTACATTATCTTACATTAACATTCTCATCCCACAATTCTGTTTTGATGAGTGAATCTCATACGAAATTGATATAAAATTCATATAAAATCTAATAACTATTAATAAAGACAGACTTCACAGTGACAGTGTTCTCTATAGCCTTCCCAATTTTTCAACTGACAGAAACATCTCAGCTTCTCAAAAATATCTCAAAAACAGGAAAAGTTTCTATAAGAAATCAATAAGTTACACGTGCATTCGGGTAGCAATTCAGGGGGGAGAAAACATGAATCATTAAAACAAGTGATGTTTTAGAACATTGCAACATGTTGCTTTACTGTGCTGACTTGTTTTTCACAAATCAGTAATTACGCTTGTTATACATCTACGTTTTTGTGCACTTCTATATTAGCCTATAGAAGCAGGTAAGTACTTTGAGCTCCAGTGTTTGGTGCTCTGGGACTCCGTCCTTTGCTATTTTAGATGAAATTATGTTCTTGTGCACTTTAAGCAGTTAATCATAGTCATAACTAATTATCAGCTGGCTGTATCACTCAGATATGTAAAACTATAAGCAGGTCGTGGGCATAATCAGAAACAACTTTTTACTGCAAACATCTTTTCCTTGCAGTAATCAAGACAAGAGCAACCTGATGCATTTTAAGTAGTTTACGTTTCACTCCATATATGTTCACGCTGCCTCGCTCCCTCTTTATGTATCCCTCCTTCTCATCCTACTCACTTTTTCACTTGTTTTACCTCATTCCCGTGCATCTCCACAGTCTCTCGTGTCTCTCTCCCTGTGCTGCTGATTAAGAACACAACCTGTTGTTGTTGCCACTCTGTCTTGATTACCTGCTGCTATTTTTTTCATCCCTTCATTTCATTCCACCTCATCTCCATCTCTTTCTGGCCTAGCTGCTCGCTCAACCACACAGCACCTGTATGTGTGCGTGCATACGCACGCTTATATGTGCACCGTTGCATGGTGGCCTAACGAGTTTGATAGCTGTCACCTGATCCTGGTGATGAGGGTTGCTGTAGTAGCGAGAGGAGAGTTAGGTTTCTCCGCTGTAATTAGTTTTCCCAGCCTCTAATTATACCAGACGGAATTACAAGCCTGATTGACTGTCATTTAAGCATTTTAATTCATGGAATTACCCTTTTTCTCTTTAAAAAAAAGAGGGAGAGTTGTTGTTTTGACAGGCAGTTGTGTTGGGATGGAATTGGCAGAGTGCAGACCATACCCATGCATACTGGAAGCTTTGACAGCGGTAAACACACTTTGTCAGAGTACAACAAAGAAACATTCTGTATTACAGTGAGTTAAAATGAACTGGTAAACACAGTGATTCACTAGGAGTGGATTCACAACAGTCTGCAGATTCATTTATGATCGATTTTCTATCAGAAAATAATTTGAAAAGACAGAATAATGAATCCAAAATAAAAAAAACTCAACTTGATCTAACTCTCCTCTCCTCTCCTCTCCTCTCCTCCCTTCTTAACCCTGGAAGCTGTGTTGTTTTAACCCTCATCTTTAATTCATCCCAACCACGCAGCCTGCACTCAGAGCAGATTAGAGAATCTGGGAGGTGAGACAAAGAACTTTCCTCATTCAGAGTGAGAGGCTTCAAGAAGCTTCTGAATGTTTCATACTGAACTGCTTCCCTGTATTGTAATATTATTATATAAATAAAATAATAATCATTGTCCTACACTTGAAATGAAACACAAATTTCTCTTTGCTAGAGTATTATCAACATCATTAGTCAGCTGATTCCGAGTCATCCATAAAACAGATGTTGGTTTTTTTTTTTAATGAATCTTAAATGTTGAGAGTGTGGAGCGCTAAGTAACCAAACTAGCGGGGTTGGTTAGGAAGGCACTTCACATGGAAACATATCTGCTAATTAGTGCAAATTAGTGCTAATTAGACTAATAGGATAACAAATGACCACACCAAAACTGAAGTACACGTGTCTTGGATGTAAATAAAAGAGAGAAAGAGAAAATCATTGTAAATGACTAGCACATTGCTTGGTCGGGCATTTCACCGCTATGTCGATGACTTACTTTTAGAGCCAGCTTCAAGTGGCCGTTACGGAAACTGCAGTTTTTGGCACAGTTGAAGGTTGAGCTGATGCTGTAAATACAATCACTTGCCGACTTCAAGACTTCTCACATAAAGAATAACAATCATATGGATTTTGTTAGTTTTTTATAGCAAGTTAGTCCGTTGGTGAATAATCATGTGTCGTGTCTCAAAGTTAAGGCTAGGATTTGTTTCTGTGCAAATTATTTTGTTGTTCTTATACATACAAAAAAAAACATATGGATTAGTCACAGGCTGGTGCATGCTAGAATATATACAGTGGAATTACACTATGTGTACTATATTCACTATTAATTGATTTATATATAATCTAAGAATGAAAAATGTCATGAGCGAACATACATACCATAGTTGTATATAGTAATTAATACATTAGTAGTGTGCGTTAAAGAGTATGTTTGCTGCATATTTTCTCTAGCAGCATTTTAGCCACACTTGGGCCACTGAAAGCTGATGACTGTCAGGTGACTGTGTTTATTTTAAAGGTCAAAGGTTTCTGTGGATCATGTTAAGTGATTATACCTTACATCCTACATCACTGCTTCTGCTCTGTGGTGCTCGATGAAACTAGAATACTGGCTTTGCTTTTGTAATGTACACACATCCACACAATCTGTAATTCAATCCTGTGCCTCATATCGGGTGTGATTCCTGTGAGCACACTGAAGTGATAAATGAGTCAGCACCCTGCTTCTATGCCTGTTTTTTCATATAAGGATTAGATCATCAGCAGCAAAATCCTGTGATTTGAACCTACAAGAAGAGAACTATTGTATGTTTGTCACTGAACTTTTTATGTCGTTACGCCATTTTATTTCTTTGCACTTAACCTCAGTTCTTTAATTACTTCTTAAGCAAAACACTTCATCTAAATTGCAATTTCGACCTGACGTTCAAACTCAATATCTCAAAGACAATGAAAGTGGCGTATTTTTTTTCCTTTTCATTTTTCACTGTGTACTATGCTACTGTTTTGTCTTTGCCTTGCTGCTCATTCTGCTATAGTGACCTGAGAACTCACTGATCTCATTAATAATCCGGCTGACTAAACTGAGCGCGCTCCGTGGAGCCCCATGCCTTTCCCCTTATCATCTTTTGTTTCGGTCTTCTGCGCTTCTGTTTTTCTTTTGTTCTTGCTTCTTCTGGTCTCCTTCTTTGCCTTCCTTCGTCACCATCGTGTCTTTCTGTCTCTGCCTCTCCTGCTCTTTCTCTCCGTGCATTTCTTGCTGTCTTGCGCTCCCTCTGTCTGTCCCCTATCTCTTTCTCAGTCTGTTACTCGTTCACTCTCCCTACAGACTTCTGCCTCTGATAGAGCAGCAGCCCCTCCAACGATTAACTCGGCAATCCCTTAATAACAATCTCATTCGCTCTATCCCTCCCTCCCTCGGTCTCTCTCTGAAGCCCTCCCAGTTCATTTGACCACTTTATTTCAACCTCCCATTCAAGAGGCTCTGATCACACAAGGGGCTGTAATGACAGCACATTTATTAATTAATTGCATGTGTAATTGCTAAAATTAAGTTTTGGAAACTTGGTAATGATGGGAGGAATTACAGGGATGGAAGGAGGGAACGAGCTTTGAAGACAAGCCCCCTCAAGTTCTTTTGGGGCTGGAGGATGGGGAAGGCGTGGATGGATGGATAGAAAGGGAGAGATAGAAAAAGAAAGGAGGTGGGGGGGAGTGTAAGAAGAGTAATCCAGGAGGAGAGCCACACTGTAGGGCTGATCAGAGGCGAGAGTTTTGTCTCACAGCTAATCTTCTCTTCTGAAGTGGTGTCATGGCCGTCACTCCGCTCTTGCCGTCAGTCTGTTGGTCTGTCCATTGCGTGGCTGCAAATTCCCCCATTGATTCATACTGGGCCACTTTAATTAACTTCCTTCCTGAGATAATGGCAAGCTCAGAGGAATCTGCTCGCCGTGGAAAAACTCTGAGAAAAACTTTTCCCTACATCTCCAGAATGGCTAAGGCGTCCCCTTCAAGCCGTGGCATAATTTATTGCTTTTTATTGTCAATCCTTTGTCCGAAAAATGAGATTTGAACGCGAGGAGTGAATTGTTTATTGTCTGGGGTATTGGAGAGCAGATGTGGCTTCCGGGTCTCTCTGTGCTGAGAAGATAGGAACAGTCTCCATTATGTGTTGAGTGTGTAATTTGACTGGATGGACGGTTGGATGGGGAAAACGTCCTTGGAGGGATAAATAGTTTATCAGACACGTGAACTGACGAGAAGGAGAGTGCCTGAAAGAGAGAGAGAGAAAGAGAGAGGGCGCGAAGAGGAAAAATTGGAGAAAGCGGTGTAAATAGCACACTTTCTGCTCAGACGTGTGGTTCTGTGCATAAGTTTTAGGCCCTAAAGTAAAGTGAGACGCTCTTCAAAATAACGCCTCCATAGTTTGAATTTAACTTCTTTCAACTTAGTGGAAAAAAAATGTGGAAGCTTAACCAGTGTTTGAGTTGATCACTGTTTCCCTTTACAGATGATCAGATTATTTAAGGCAGTGGGCTGATAGGTTGCTCCTCATGTAATGACTCAATTAGGCTGTGATCAGGTGTCTGTGGGCCCATGACGTTTGTTTTTCTTGTCCATGTATGGACAAAAGCACTGGGCTACCTGCACATTACAGATGCAGGAGCTGCTCGGCCACGGAAACCCATGCCATGAAGCTCCTGGTGCATGGTTTATGTGCTGATGTCAATGCCAGAGGAGGTTTGGAGCTCAGCAGTTATTGAGTCAGCAGTATGCTGGTGACTTTTGCACAGTGTATCTTAGTGACCCCACTGTGGAACATCGTGGCTGAGTTGCTGTGGAATATCTAGGAGGGAACAGACTTGTTGCAATGGTACCATAAAGTACCATGTTGGACTGTGATTGTTGTAGGGATCTGGCGCTTTATAAATGCAATTTAATTAAATCGATATGTTTGTGAAGACAGACTGCATGGCTAGGTTCATGACTTTATACACTTGTAGCAATGGGACTGAAAACACCTGAATTTTAAAATTCAGGGGTGTGGCCAGTGCCTTTATCCATATAATGTATGGACAAAATTTTGTTGTCACTATCATACTGTCATATATGTCTCATGGATAAGACCCTATCGGCTTTGCAATCTCTAAAGACATACAGTGTTTGTCCACTGCAGTCACTTTTACATGGTGCTGGCAGGTGTTTGGTAATTAAAACTCTTTTTTATTTCAGACTGTTTCTTGTCAAACTCTGGACCTAGGAATTTTCTTATGATCTCTGAGGAAATGTGACAAATGTAGTATGAAGGAAGGGACGTTTTGGGAGAGAAGACCTGTTAATATGAATGAAAGTGGGATCAATTTCCTTCCATTAATGTAATGCTTTTTTAACTCTCAACTTTTTGACAATTACCTTTTGTATAATATAGTAATACTGGTGGCTGCCAGTGCTACTCCTCAGCCTCCTAGTAGATGCACAAATGTTATAAATGTGAAAATCCTAGGTGACTTCCTTCTTGAGCTATCACAGTCACAAGATTTTCAGAAAACTTGACCTCTAACCTTGACCTTGAGGTCGAGTTCACTGAGATTCAAACTCATTTTAAATTTTTAGTAGATGCACCTCTGGTATTTCAAAATCCTACGCTGCATCGTTCTCGAGTTATCAAATTCACAAGTGTCCAAACTGCCCGCCAGCCTGGTGACGAATCCAGTTTAGGTTCTTTAAAAATAGAGGATTAAAATTTTCAATGCTTTTTAAAAGTAAAAAAGTAACAGCATATGTTAGTTTCAATTTAATTTCAGAATGCTACTTTTTTTTTCATAAGCCTAATTTGTAACCTTATCGTCTTTGATAACGAGTTTGTAATAATGTGTTAGTGTTAGTTTGTGATTGTAGAATAGTACATATAGTACAGATAGAGTGGAATCACAAAGCAAATCCATATTCAAAGCTAAAATTGTTGGATGCAGCAAATACAGAGTGCCAGCCTTTTATTTTATTTCTTTTTTTTAAATTCATGCTTTCTTCTTCAATTTCAAAACCTGATGCCTACATTACTCACAATCCAACTGACTGTGAGTAATGTAGGCCAACAGTTTGGTCAGTGATTCAGGTGTGCTATGCCACTTGAGCTGCTTGCCGCAAGCAGAGCTGAGGAGGGTGTTTGCAGGAGTCTGATGAGCTTACTTCATTGTGATCTGGGACCCCTGTCAGCTTGTCTGCTCACTTAGCCTCTGGGGGAAACCGTCAGTTTTATCTGAAAAGTCATGGTACCAAAGATTTTGACACTTACCTACAGATTGTTTGTATTCATATGCAGAAATCTTCTTATGAGACAGCACAATCACCATTGCCATTTTTGTGCCTTTAACGGTTCGTTTGTTTGTTTTGTCTTTTTACAACCCGCAGCTTGGCAGGTTTGTTGTTTGCAGATTTTTAAAGAGACTGACTCTAAATAAGTCCCACTGTGTCACAGACTGGCACTCAGATAATGCCTGCTAATAGCTGATGAGTAAAATTTAGCAGCAAAAAATAGCATCTGAAAACCAGACCAGAGAAAAACGGTGGCCTAGCATTGCCTAATGGACACAATCAAAGATGATGTAATAGCTAATTATAAAATATTTATATTAACACTGTCTGAGTTGCTCTTTCCTTAATATAATCAATCTGTGAAATCTGCCTCTCACTAAGTTGTTCCAGATTTGCTGCCTTCATTGTCAGGTGGGCAATGAAGCTAATGATAGCTGCTCAGTGTTGTTTCATTAGCACGAGTAAGTCTAAAAGGTTTGCAAGTTTAAAACGCGTAAACATCTCCTCATCTCTACCTGGCTGCCTCCACTAAGAGGCACAAAGAGGGGGCAGCTAATCCATGTTGGTGTGGAGGGGGAGGTAAACCCATCCAGCCGGCCAGCCAGCCACTCCGATGTGAGGGCTTGTGATAGCGGAGACACTTGATCACATTTATCTGCAGTTTACACCTTCCTGTCTTGATCTCTGAGCTATACAGGGGATCGCCTTTCCTACTCAAAGAAAGAAAGCTATCGAGGGTTAGAGGCGGGAGGTGGGGTGGATGGATAGATGGATGGAGGGAGAGAAAAGGGGCCAGGGCCCTCTGTGTGAATGCTGGTCGGGATTGTAAAGCGAGCTGAGTGATGACAGCTAAATGCGCTAATTTTCTACTGGGACTCAGGCTTTGTCTCACAGGTAGGGCCCAGGCAAGGAGCTGTGACACTGAGGGATCAATGACCTTGTTTTTTTTTAAAAATAAAGATCTCAGTGATTCAGCTCAGGATTTTTATAGTCTACAAAATGTTTGATTGGTAGCCAAAACTGACAACTAACAAGCAGAGCTTTATGTGTTCATTAGCTGAAAATGCTGTATCATACATGCACAAGTGGTCTGGAGATAAATCACAAGCAGAAAATCAGCGATGTGATGCACAAACACTAAACCCAGGTTCCTGTCTTGTTTTCTTAATGTGACAAAACTGATCAAAATTTGTAAGCTTTTCATGTCAAATGTCACCTGTTTGCAAAAAAATTAATGTTTAAGGCTCTTTTCAATCGACCTGTCCAGGGTGTACCCTGCCTCTCGCCCTAAGACAGCTGGGATAGGCTCCAGCCCCCCCCCCGCGACCCTGAAAAAGATAAGTGGTAGAGAATGGCTGGATGGATGGATGGATGGATGAGCTCTTTTCAATGCATTTACTGCAGAATCGCAGGATAGAAGATGCTTCTTCTTTCTCAGACTGCTGGTTTACTTGTGGTTCCTATCATATTTATAGGTAGAACGGGAGGCAGAGCCTTCAGCTTTCAGGCCCCTCTTCTGTGGAACCAGCTGGAACCAGAGACAGACGCCCTCTCTACTTTTAAGATCAGACTTATAACTGTCTTTTTTGATAAAGAATTAGGGCAGTTAGAGCTGGATCAGGTGACCCTGCCTTAGTTATTAAGTCACTCACATTTTTTCACTCTTATGTGTTTATAAACCAATCTGTATCCCCTAATCTGTTGCCCGGTCTCTCGCCCTCACCCCCAGTTTTGGTATTTGTCTGCCTCTCCCTGAGCCTGATTCTACCGGAGGTTCCTTCCCGCTAAAAGGGAGCTTTTGCTCATAGGGGGTTGTTTGATTGTTAGTGTTTTATCTTTATTATTGTAGAGTCCTTACCTTACAGTATAAAGTGGCTTGATGAAACTGTTGTTGTGATGTGATGCTATATAATAAAGTTGACTTCAACTGAATACAGTATATAAAAGACTGACATAACCTACAGGTCTCAAAAATTACTTTTACTAGTTAAAGGTAGGAAACCACAAGTTTATCAAGGTCCAGCTTTAATGAATGGTGGAAAGAGGAGCTGCTGACCATCATTACTACACTGATGATGGAGCACAAAGGGTGGAAATAAACTCTAACCCTAACTTAAGAAAAGGAAAAGAAACAAGGTGCTTTGATGGTGAGTAGAAACATGGAGCAAGTGCAATCACCTTATGGAGAGGGAAGGAGGTAGAGGACAGTTAAGTCACAACCACACACACATGCACGCACACACACGCACATGGAAGCTCTACAATGTAAGCGCGCAATAAGCAGTGATAATCCCCCCCCCCCCCCCCCCCCTTTTTTGAG
>VVHJ01014262.1:6112-18184 GCA_015107715.1 Tylochromis polylepis | reverse complement strand
TCTTCAGGTAGTTCTGGGCCCACTGCAGCCGTTTCTGCTTGTGAGCATTGGTTAGGGGTGGCCGAATAGAAGGTTTATGCATAACTGCAAGTCTCTGGAGGATCCTACACATTGACATTTGCGGGACTCCAGAGGCACCAGCAGCTTCAAATATGTGTTTGCTGCTTTGTAATGACCTTTTAGCAACTGCTCTCTTAATCCGATGTATTTGTCTGGCAGAAACCTTCCTCATTGTGCCGTTATCTGCACGAACCCGTGTGTGCTGTGACTCAGCCACAAATCTTTTAACAGTACGATGATCACGCTTAAGTTTTCATTAAATATCTAAGGTTTTCATTCCTTGTCCAAGGCATTCAACTATTTCACGCTTTTCAGCAGCAGAGAGATCCTTTTTCTTTCCCATATTGCTTGAAAATGGTGATCTGCTTAATAATGTGGAACATCCTTCTTTAGTAGTTTTTCCTTTAATTGGGCTCACTTGGCAAACTAATTATCACAGGTGTCCGAGATTGATTTCAGTGATCCAAAGAGCCCTGAGACACAATGCCATCCATGAGTTTAATTGAAAAACAACATATTTAATCTTTATGACACGTGAATACAATTTGCATAATAATTTGGAACGTGGTGTAATTCAGTATCAGCTGAAATGTTGTCCTTTTGACTGGTATTAGAGTAGTAATGTTGGATGGATGTTCAAAGATGTCCGAGTATTCAGTATTTGAGCCTTAACTCCAAATCCAGGTTCCATGAATTCTGCATAAGAGGATGGTGTATCGTTGGAAAGAAGCAGATGTGCCCGTACTGCAAAGAGAAGGTGGATCTGAAGAGGATGTTCAGTAACCCGTATCCTTTATATTCTGGGATTCTGTCTGCATTAGTTTAATTTTTCAACTAAATATTGAATGATTCCTGAATTAGTTGTAATTTCAAAGATTCTAATGAAACAATAAACAAGCTTTCTGCATAGAAATGTCGACAAAATCTGACCCTGCAAAGAGGAGGGTGAAGATTTTGAATGTGCTTTCAAGTCCAAAACCAAGTATGACAGATGAGAGCTAACAAAGCGCTGAAACCTAATTATGCCAAGTCACAGCATAGTTTTTTTTTTTTCTTCCTATTATCAAAGTGGAAGTTTTCGCAACCATGTTTAGGGGGGATATTCCAGATTGCTAAGTGCAGGCTATTTAAAACAAACAAAACCAAAACATATGTTGTATATGAGGTTCCTGTTCCTTTTTGTGGGTTGGAAAGACACTTTATTTAACTGACATTCATTTTCATATGATAATCAGTGATTTCTCAGGAGCTGATAGAGGTTTCTGCTTCCTTGTGATGCATCATCACTGGGACTACATGTTGACCTCTTTATTGTCCTCCATTTATTTCTAATTTCTGATTGTTGTCGAGGGTTATTTCCTTAACCATTTCTATTCTAGCTGGGAAAGGCCACACGTCATGTATGGACAACTTTTAGACTGGCTTCGGTACTTGGTGGCCTGGCAGCCTGTTATTATTGGATTTGTGCAAGGTATCAACTACGTCCTGGGTCTGGAGTAGCCGGCAGAAACCGGCAGAAGCGGACACACATGCCATGTGGAGAAGATTATGCACTGGCTCAAAAAGACTGAGGGCCTAACATTGAACTAAAACACCAATAAAAAAAAAAAAGTGTCTATACTTTTTGTACATATTTATAGGCACATATCTGTATTTGCAGTTTATTTGAATTTTATTAGTAACCTAAAATTGGATGTCTGTCTCATTTTCCCAGGATTTGCGTCACAGAGTTGCATCTTATTGATTGGTCTGTGTAACTCATGGCCTAGTAAAGTGGTTGTTGAAATCATTAGAGGGGGTTTTTACTAATTTATGTCTTAGGTGTTAAAATGTTAAAGGATCATGCTGGAATGTGTCATCCTTGTGTCTGATGGTTATCAAACATGAGTAATAAATATTTGCTCGGGACTCCTAAATACAACTCGATATCCACAGACATTAGTTTCGCAACTGCTTTGGTTACAATTCCTGCTTCACATCGGTTACGTATTTTGACCACAAGTGGCACCAGTTTCATAAGGGCTGTCATACACCTCATGGAACCAAATTGTCATCATATGTCAGAAGGTACTACTCATATTGGAAGAAACGGTACCTCCTACATTTACAATGGAAATTCTAATATTACTGGTATTCTTGATATCCTCTTTTCAGGGAAACGCCCATCTTTAGCCAAGTAGCAACGGAGTCATTTTGCTTTGACCTTTATCCAGTGTCTCAGTGTATGTGAGTGCTAAATTAAATTCCCCTGCATTGTCTTGGTGTAGCAGAGATGATGATAAGGGAGGCAAATTTAAGTCAAAACTGTGTGTGGAGAGAAATAAGTTATGATGTAACTGGACTAAAATCCATCAAAGTCTTAAAATTAAATTTGAGATTCGGATGAAAAACATCCCAGAATGATCCTTTAAGTGGTGAGCATGCAGATGGGGATGGTCTTATTTTTACGTGGTATGTGCATTATCTTCCATCCTGAAATTTTCGGAAGAGAACGGTTGGTAATCTTTTTGCGGGTACCCGTCAGATTAAATGCATAAAGCAGTTGTTTTAGGGTCCGTTTGTGCACCTCACCACCAGCATAAATGGTAAAAGGACTGTGTGTAACCAGACCAAATGTGATCATTTTGTTTTGATCCAGATCGATTAATAAATGTCACTTGGTTTCGATCATGTGTTTTGTCCATACGTGTGTGAGGTAGCATTTACAACCATGGATGACTGACAAATATGGAGATGAATTAGTCAGCACATCTCATTTGTGTGTGCGAAGAGGAAGTAAAATTGTGTGTGTGCGTGCATATATATAGTAATCTGAAACACTGGTCAGCAGCAAAAGACTCACACAAGAAGACTCAATATGATGCTCTCATCTGCTGTCAAAGGTAAGAACTTATTATGATACCAAACAATTTGTTTTTCTTTGCATTTTATTCGGTGGTGAGCGTTTTGTGTGTCTCTAACAGTTCTGGGATTTCTGTGTCTGCTGCTCACTGATGGATTTCAAGGTACAGAATAGTGTGGTAGATAAAAGGTTTATTTTTGTGCAGTAAGATTTTTAACCTTAGTATGTTTTGCATTTTCTGAAGATGAATCTCCAGAGATAATTGGGCCAGGCCTTGTCCAAATAAAAACTAGTCCAGGTAACGCATCAAGCCTCTTTTAATAGGACAGGCTGTGCTGTTATGAAATCTTTCTTAAATGGCTCCTGCATGGATGTGTTCTGCCTCCTAGGTGCACTGCTGGTGCTTCACTGTGATGCGTTTGCAAACTGCGAGGACGATGTGACTCTTATCTACTGGCTTGTCAATGACACCTTCCCCGAAGACACCCCCAGCAGCAACAGGATAACAGAATCTAATGAGTGAGTATCTTCATTACAATTACAGTGGAAGTTAACATTTAAGCACAATTAAAACAGTCTGTAGCTGGGCTGTAATGGCTGTGTTTTCATTAGATCTACTCTAGAGGAGGGTGCAATCCTTCAGAGGAGTTTGCTGTTGAAGAACATCACATCCGAGGACCTCGAATCCACCTTCACATGTGTTGTGACAAATGCTGTGGGAATGGCCCAAAAGCACATTAAATTAATGGCAACAAGCGAATGACTGAAGATACTGAATGAGAGCTGTGTAAAAGATCTCGATTTTCTGTCCTCTGTCTTGTGATATGAGTCGTGTCTGTCAAGAGTCAAGATTGCATGACAGCATTTTCATGTAATACTTTTGTTTGACAACGTGTGGATGAACTCTGCTGAAGAGCTGGATGGTGCAAAACCTGCACTCCAGTTACGCTCAAAGGTAAAAGCAAGTAGCTTCTGCGGGTCATCGGAACGCTCTGCTTGTATGAATCTGACAAACATACAGATGTAGCACTGTTGTGGTCCAATTATAACTCTGTTAAACTTACCCACATTACAGTCATTTAGACAACTGCGCCAAACTGTGCGTTGACTTCAGGATGTGTGCAGAACGTATCAGCAAACTGTTTTTTATGCCTGTGTATGGTTCCTGTACTTGCTGAATAAAATAGTGAAAATTAAATTTGTATACTTTTAAACCAATAATCATGTTTCCCCGTGAGAGTTACTGTAATTCACACTTAGATGTTTGAAATAAACTAACTGCTCACTATTCCTAATAATATTGGAGTAAGCATTTCCACAGTCTGTACAGCAGAGGTCAGCAAAGCAGCTCGGTTCCTCAGGCTTGTTAGTTGGGGACCGGATCTTGTTTTGTAGGCGCAGTCGACATGCAAATGTCTAAGTTGTGTTTAATCTTTTTTAGATTCATGCTTGAAAGCAGATGTACTTTTTTCTATTGATAAATAGCAGCTTGTTTGATTTAAAAAAACAACAACAAACAATAAAATTAGTTTTACTTAACACTGTTTCTGTGCTTGAGTTAAAACTGCTAATTATCAAATATCACCAGGTCTTTATATTGATACCTGAAGCAGATTCATGAGAAATTACGCAAATATTTTGAGTCAAAGGAAAACTTCACGTCTGTGTTGTGATGAGAGCGACTGGGGCTGATACTGTAGTGATTAAAGCTACAGGAGTCCATATTCTTTTTACTTATGTAGTTTAAGCTATAAAAGAACTCCTTCAAATGTAATTGCTGCATAACTCAGTTTGACAGCTGCTAAAATGTTGATTGCCACAAGGTGGAAACCTGAATTGCTCACTCAGTGGCAATGGATGTTGCTACTATTGAACTGTCCATAGCCAGAACACATGGAGTAATAAAGACGCAGTTAAACTTCAGGCCCACGTTGTGAAGACTTTTAAGTGTTTATTGTATTATCTTTTGCTCTTTGGCTGTTCATCTCCCCTTTCTTGTTTGCTTTTTGCCTCTTTCCTCCTTTTAGAACACTTTTTTCTTTTTTTTCTCTGGTCGTTGTGGTTCTTAGTCTCCCCCCCCCCGATTGTACTTTTTGACATTACAGTTATATGTTCATGTTTGTCTAAAAACAACAACAACAAAAAAGTGTCCTCCCCCCTCCTTCGGACAAGTCAATTTTCACTGCATGTTGTACTTGTATGACTATGTATGTGACAAATATTAAACCTTTTAATCCTTTTTTAATCCTTTAATCCTTTTAAAAAAATGTGATCACAAAAAAGTGTAATTACTGCATGAATAACTAAATAATACAAGCAGCCAACAAGTAGTTAGAATGAACACAGAGTAAAAGCATTAGTCAGACCTGACACTTTTATTATAATAATGCTCCTTATGTTATTTTTTTAAGCAAATTTTAAAAGTTAAATTATTTTTTTTAGACTAAACACATTTCAGGCACAGCAACACCACCCCACACTTAAAAGAATTTACGCATATCAAAAATCTTTGATCCTATATGCACAAAAAACAAAACACTTCCAATATAAGGCACCTTAATCTCACACCTTTTCTAAAACAAACATCGCATCACCCTTCTTCTTTAAAATCTTCGGTTTACACATCTTTGTTACGTCTGATGATTTTAAAAGTCTAAAAATAAGCACTTGCGCTCTCAGTTTAACTCCCTTAAACTCAATAGTGTTTATGTTGGCTGAACACTGATCATATGTTGTCATAATGTAGAGAGACTGTAGCTCACTGGACAGCCCATGCGTTTTGAACTCAGTGAAGACTTGGACTTGAATAATTCTACGCAGTCATCAGTGTTTAACAGTCAGTTAAACTGGATACTGAGCCCGATGATCGCAACCCCAGCTCACCCAGGCAGTGGTGCAAGTTTCTATTCCGGTCAGGATTCTGACTGTCTTTCATCCTCTTCCTGATGAGAGCAGCAGCATCTTCACTGGCAGTTGGCCACTTTAAGGGAGAAGTGAAGAAGGGCTGCAGAAGTTCCTGGTTGGTTTTAAGTGTCATTCCGAACAGGAAACGCAGGAAAATGTCCAATCTGCCGTCCTCGCACTGCAGACTCTTGTCCACAGCGTTCTTGTACATCTCCGAGGGTGTGTGCCCCCTGAACATCCCCTTGACCTTGTATTTCAGTTTCTCCTCGAAAACGTTCTTCCCGAGGTTTGTGAAGGTGAGGAGTGCATAAAGAGCAGCCAGGTACTCCTGCATGGTGGGGTGGATAAAGCTCAAGACATTCTCGCTGAACAGCACGTATGGCTTTATGACATACTGCGTGCACAGGCCTGTGTAGGGCACTGCCTCCTGATCGTTGATGTCATTTTCTTTCCAGTCAGTCTGTGCTATCTTGAACTGGCGTTGTTCCAGCATCGAGAAGGCCAGCTTTCCAAGTTTCATAAGAAAGTCTCTCTCTTTATCTACGCTGTTTTCCGGGGCTCTCCATTTGCGATGTTGACGCAGGAGTGCAAACAGCAGCTTTGTGTACATGTAGGTGATGCTCTTTGGCAGCTCTGCCTGCGTGCCCTTTTCTTTAAATATGCGCTGGCACTCATTGGCCACTATAGAGCAGAACAAGGGCAGGTGGCACATGACCCGGAGGGTTTTGGTAGAATTGACATATTCAATAACTCGAGCTGCTTGGTTTGAGTCCTTAAACCACTTCTGAAAGTACTCGTCCCGTTGAGGGTCATGGAAACCAAGCACTTCTATCTCAGTGTAGTGCACATCCCATGGGACGCAGGCGCGTACATATGGCCGAGTAGTGACCAAGAACAGGCCGCGGTAAAGCAGCCTCCCTCTCATGAGGTTGACCACGATGACCTTCAGAGTGCTGGTGTCTGTGGGGTCATTCAGAAGCTCTGTGTTTTCAAAGTCAATCTTCCAGTGGTACTCATCCAGACCGTCAAAGACAAACATCATTTGGCATTCGTCGCACTTGTAATCCTCATCTCTCAGTTTTTCTGTTGCCGGGTAGAGTTTTTTTATCATGTCTGCCAAAGAAAGTTTTTCACCCTCAAACTGTTTGAGTTCTCTGAATGGCAAAGGAAACAAGAAAGTCACATGCTCGTGTGCTCGTTCTTCAATCCAATCGAGGACTAACTTTCTGACTGTCATAGACTTCCCTGATCCTGCCACTCCAGTGAGCATTACAAACCTTGAGCCTGACATCTCCAGATCCTTAGGAGTTAAAACATCTGCAGTAGAAAGCTGCTTGGGTGTGTCCTGGTTGGTGTCCAGCTTTTCTATTGTCATGACCTCGTGTTCGATATTGGGGCCATTATCAGATGGGTAAATAATGTTGAGAGTAGTATGGACATCGTCAAAGGGCCTTTTCTCACCACCAAAATCCTCACATACTTCACCGTATTTCTGCTTCAGAGACTCGGCTAAATCATAGCGTACTTCATCTGAAAAAAGAAAATGTGCATACGTGAAGAAGTTCATGCAGATGTGTTATCCACTGCTTTCGTTAAGGTTAAATTAGCAGCAACAAGACATTAAGGCATACTTGAGGGCACTTACTTCTGAGGCACAAACTGTCGACATAGCTGACCAGCTTGTTTTTCCCCATCTCGGCCAGATGAGTTTTGGTGATCTGGAAAGAATTTTCAAGGCTGTAACACTCGAGTAAGCGGTCAACGAGGTCCACCATGTCCATGTTTTGTGGAGGAGTGTTGAACGACTGCGGGTAATACTTCCACAGCATCCTTTTGAATAGCATAAGGTCCCACTCTGACAGCTTTCCAAGGGTTTTTGAGATAGCCTAAACCCAAAACAGCAGTCAAATTTAATTATGTCTATATAGTGTTTGTTTTTATCTTTAACAAAAAATGGACAAAGGCAAAAAAAAGAACAGTGACGGACCTTGAAAGTGAATGAAACTGTTAGAGACGGATGCCTATTCTCACTCGTGTTTTCGATTAACTTGTTTGTGTCAGAAGATTCAGCGACATCCTCTTTGCTCCTGGCCCTAGCGAGGTCACAGTGAAAACGCGGCAAAATATTTTAGTGACAATATTGGAAAAAGCCACACACAGTAACATGTACAAGTTCTGACCCATGGATGTGTTTCTTACTTGCGAGTCTTCTTTTCACAGTCGTCACTGTCAACAGAGTAACAGCTAGAGTATGAATCCGCTCTCTCTCGGCAGACACTAAAAACGGGGGAGACAAAGCTGTGTTTAAACGAAGTGTTTCACTTCGTTTCCAGGAATTCATTTAACAGAGACAGATGCCATCCCCTCTGAATATTCTTATATGAAAAGCTTGTTTATTTTTTGGACAGGCTGCTTGGACTATTAATCCATCTTCTTTAACTGGAAAGTATTTTGGTTCAACTTTGTTTTGTTTTGTTTTTTTCCCTTTAAAAAAAAAGCTTTCTGATTAAAACTGACATGACTTGTTTGCACCTTGTGGAAGATCTGTCATTTTCTTCCATTTTGTCCGAATCTTCGCTTGTCATTGTGCCGTAGCTCTGAGCTGGAGACAAGGCCTGGTCCACATAATGCCTGAAAAAAGAAGGATGGTAGAATGACAGTTTTTTTTTTTTAGTTACTTAGTGGCCACATGGCAAGTAAAAGCTTCCAGACATCATGCAAAATAAGCAGCCCAGTGTAACCTCTGTGCTTTTTCTCACTTAACTAGGAAATCAAGTCTAAGCTATCCAAACCGAGGATACTGAGGAATTATGATGCATGATGGAAGGGCTTTTCTTCACTGGAATGACTCTACTAAGACTCAGAATATGTGATGCAGCAAAAAGACAGCCAAAGTTGCAGACCGAGAATCTCACCTACGCACAAAAACAGCCAGTAATTACACAATCAAAAACAACTGGAGTTTCCAATATTTCCAGTTTAACTTCACTGTCTGCAAATATCTCTCAACATATGTCAGAAAACTGTAGTTTATTGAGCAGGTGCTGATGCATAAAGTACAAATAAACTCTGCTCTATTTTGCCCCAAATTCTAGTTCAGCAGACTTCAACTATAAGGGGAAAATCCCCTGTCAGCAGAGTCACAACCACTTAGTGGTGCGACCGGTCAGTAACCCAGTGACATTCTCCCTATTAATGATGTGTGCAATTTTCCTGTCTTTAGCCTGTGGTGATAACTAATTGATCAACAATTTCATATAACTGAACATGTAACTAGTCTGGTTTTTAATAATTTCTGAATGTAATTGACTATTTATGCACTGTTACTAAACCTAAAGTTCAAAGACCAGACACAGTTGGACATCTTTAAGTTAAAAATGGATAGAAAATAAAACAAAGACGGATGCATGAAATATAAAATACAGTAATGCTTAATATGTAATCTATAACATGTAACATTGTGCATGTACACAACCCAAAAACAGACAAGTTGAAGCTACATCAAGTTCTGAAATCCCACTGCAAACTGAGTGATGCTCATTTTTATGTATTGTAACCTAAGAAATTACAGACAGTCACAGCATAGGTCAGCATAAATCATCCAAAAGAATGGATAATTTTTTTTATATTTAAAAAGCATTTTCACTACAAAAATACTGTGTTAGAGAGAGAGAAGCAGAGGAAGGGGTTGTAAGTCAAACATTTCTCCATACCAGTGGGTTGTATCCATTGGACTGGGTCCCAGGTCAAGTGAAGGTCTTCTCTCAGGAATGTAGTAGAGGTCCTCATCTTCATCTTCTTCCTCCTCCTCAAGCCCACTTCCCCGTCTTCCAGAGGCTGCTTCCCCAATGGAAGAGCCTTCTGATTGCGTGCTCATCGCTTCGTCTATGTCGCTCATGATGTCACGGAGAGGGTCAATAAGCAGCACTGAAGAAGAAGAATCCTGGGGAAATAAAGGAGACGGATATTAAGCTTTCTACTGTTGCTTATTCAACACGTTTCTGCTATTAAAGATGTCTTTAATAGTCTTTTGACATTACCTTGCCAAAAGAAAATTATACAACTTTCCTTTAGAGATCTTGAGAAAAGTAACTAATAAACATAAAAGACTGTGTTTTTAAATATTCTGACACTGGCTCCTACATTGGTTGGAACAGGGGTTAGCACAGCAAGAAGGTCGTTGGTTAGCCAGCTGGTGCCCTGGAGTGTGCATGTTTTCCCTGCACCTGCTCCTGCTCCCTCCCACAGTCTAAAGACATGCATGTTAGGATGACTGGTGCCCTGTCTAGAGTGCACCCCATTTCTTGCCTATGATAGCAGGGATAGGCTCCTGGGCCATGATCTGATATTGGTGTGTTGGTGTTGTTCCCAAGCCGTCATAACACTGTTGGTCCAGGATCAGAATTGCAACTGACCAATCACATCATCTGAGCATTCAGTTAGCATTAGCCAAGAAGTTAGCTAATCCTATTATAAACTATCACTAGCAAACCAACATGAGTAACCTAAATTTGGCAAACGGCAAACATACCTCTATAATATATCTGTTACATTGCATGAATTACCTAAGAAAACTTGAAATGCCATTTGTTTCAGAATAGAGTTTACACAAACAAAAGCATTTTCCCCCCTTCTCCCTCACATTGCAAAGATATGACATAATGACATGGCTGGTCAGTTGTAATGTTGATCCTGGACCGACATTATTACGGTGATGAAGAAACAACACCAACACAGGGATATCAGATACACTGACTCCAGGCCCACTGTGACCCCCGAATAATAATGGATGGACAGTTCCCGCATTATTTTGTAATTTTGGCTTCTTTCATGTGTAAAGCTAAACTCTCTTACTAGAAGCCACCCACCCACATTCCCATGAAAAATAAGTAATATAAGTCCTAAATAGGAATGTAGAAACAAATAGCGGTGCACTTGTTACTTCTTAGATTATTGCAATTCAAGCTGCAGCAAGGGTGCTATTAGTATCAAAACGATCACGTTTCCCACAGCATTACCATTTGCTAACATTTTAAGTCCCATATCACATTGGCACTTTGCTTTACTTACACTTCCTTGAGTTTTGAAAAGTAGACTGGGAGGTGGAGCCTGGAGCTATCAGGCCCCTCTCCTGTAGAATCAGCTCAGTTTTGGTTCCAGTGCGCATTAATATGCTGTGGGTTAGCTCTTTGTCCGCCCCCCTCTCTCTTCTTCTGTGCACTCCTGCAGGTATCTCTGTTTTATTGTTATATATCTATTCCTACTATCTGTTAAGCTGAACACCGCCCACGCCGAGCCTGGTCATGCCGCAGGTTTCTTCCTGGTTAAAGCAAAGCTTGTTTCGCTACTGTAGCCATGTGCTTGCTAACAGCAATTTGTTGGCCTTACTTACTCTAACTTTTTAAGGTCTACATTTATAAAGCGGAATAGAAATTGGTTTGACATTTTTGCGAACTCTTCCGCATTGCGTTTTCCTTTTCTTTATATTATGAATAGAAGCTCGTGTCAGCAGCCTCTACATACCATGATAAAATTATGTCCGAGGATTTTTTAATGTGTCTTCATGATTGATTTAATGCCAGCCGTGTTGATTTTGAATTCAGAGATTTACATAAGCTAACTCGATGAGGCGCAATAAGAAGGCTCCAACAGGGAATGAGGAACACGGCTTTTACACAAAACGACGACCAATGCTTTCACAACACTCAATTATCTGATCTATTTTCATTGTTTATAAAATAAATACATTATTGCTACTTTAAATACATGCAGTGAGTGAATAGCTTACCCTTCTTCGAGACTGGAAGTTTCTTCTTCTTCTTCTTCTTCTCCTTCTTCTTCTCAAGTTTCTTGCATTATGGGTATATCACACCTCACTAGGGCGACACTACCACCTGCAGGACAAAATGTGAAAGTCAAGAGGAAAAAGACCAGTAGTGGAGGTATGGTACAGTACACACATTTAAAGCAGACATATTTTTTTAAAAAATGCATCCAAAAACTGCAAAAATAATCAGATATATACATATAAGTAAAACTTCAAAAGTAAAAATAATTCAAAATCTGGATGAATCATATTATTATGTTATATATGTTATATATCATGTTGGCATAATATAGACTCAGTATTTTGAAGCTGTACATGGATTTAGAAGGATGTCAAAGATGACGTCATATATCACTTGCATATATATATATATATATATATATATATATATATATATATATATATATATATATATAAAAATATATATAAATATATAAAA
>VVHJ01014259.1:1826-11967 GCA_015107715.1 Tylochromis polylepis | reverse complement strand
TGTGTCTCTGGTTGTTTTTCAGACAGCATCATGCTCTGTAGACATTATATTAATTCTGCTCAAACAGCTTGCAAACAGCCTAGGACATGTTGCTTCACAAATGCAACTATTCATTACAAGTTTAATAACTAATTACATTTCCACTTATTATGCTTCATAGCAGTGATTGGGTTAGTTCTTGTTAGTATCTAACCAATTAGGCCTCCAAATGTCACATACGCTGTACTTTAGACATAGAGAAAGAAATAAACAAGACATTAAAATTGAAATACAGTTTTATTTATTTGTTAAAGGGTGTCCACACAGTAATCAGCTACCAGTGTCAAAGAATTTCACTAACTTATGCAGTGGTGGTGTCACGTAAAATAATAGCTAGTGATGCAGCATGTTCATGACGAACCATCAATCATCATTGTTCTTTTTGGGAGAGGCCAATTGCTTCAAGCTAATGTGGACGAAAAACATTCACTCCACTAAGCTCAGAAGGATTAAACTGTATTTGTTGAATACTGTTAAATAATAATAGTTAGCTATCATTCGTTTTCCCTTTTTTATTTTTATTTACAGGTCTTCAGTCTGATCTAGAATCAGCCAACCTGGAAGTGAAGCTCGAGGAGAATCCCAAGAGCTCAGTTATGCTGACACCTGTATCTGAGTTTTCTTCTATGGAGCTGGTCACTCTTTCCCCCCCTCAGATTTCGCCTTCTTCACAGCTCTCTGAGACAGCTTCAGACACCAGTGCCCCTGAAGTCCCAGATGCTGTGGGCTCAACCATCGAGTCAGGCAGCCGTGCCGACACATCAAGCACAAATGGGGTGCCTGGTACAGATGATGACAAAGACCCCAAGAAGAGCAAAGCTCACCTCCATTGTCCTGTTTGTAAAGTCACAGTAAACTCAATCTCCCAACTGGAAGCACATAACAGCGGTAAGAGCGTGATGTGTAACCTTGAGGTTTGCACTTTTTTCTTGAAAACAGAAATGTTCTGAAATGTTTTTTCACATTTGCACATTTTCAACTTTTGGTTCAGTGTTGCCAAATGATTTTTCACACTACAACCTACCTGCCAACTCTCTGCTGTCTATACAAGGTACAAAGCACAAACTGATGCTGGAGGGTCACAGTGTTCTGCCACGACGCAGGGGCAAAGTGGTGGCAGCTCGTGCAGGCTGCAAGAGTAAGCGGCTGGGCAGCAAAGGCAGCGTTGGGGTTCCCAGCAAGAACTTCCAGTGTGAAGTGTGTGAGATCTTTGTGAATTCTGAGACCCAACTGAGTCAGGTAAAATAGTTACCCTGCATATGTCTTAATGACATGTGTAATGTATAATTTACACCTTTTGCCCCGTAAAAGAGGTACTGTTCACACTGCATAAGAGTTGGCATAAATAAAAAGAAATGTATTTAACACGAGCACGACAAAGGGCATCACAGATCTCTGCTGTTATGCAGGAGGGTAGGGGAACAAAATGGCGAGATCTAACACTCTCAGACTTATTTATCCTTTTTGTGCGGTATAAAATGAAATATGAGGAGGGAAACATGGGCTTGGGAAAGTCCTGCAGGTTTCTCAATGCATACTAAGTGAGAATCTTGCTAACCTGGTAGGATTTTGTTCAAAAGGACATAAAAGTGCTATTGACTCTGCAGGGAAAAGCACTCTAGCCCAATCATGCCAGTCGGATAAAATGTTGCATACTGTATAATTACCTCACATTCACAGACAGATGATGTGGCCACAGAATTAATTGGAAAACAAAAGTGTCTGCACACACAATTACCCTAGACACTGAGGGTTTAATATTACATATTGAACTTAAATCACATTGCCCTGTAATGTCACAATTATAAATGCTAAAAAAAAAAAAAAAGATGTGCATTAAAGTGATGAATATGAATAATGAGATTTTAAAGACATTACTCGATCCGAGAGACAATTTAACGTCACCTTGATGGGGGAAATCTGCAAGCTTAAAGCAAAGCTGCTTCATTTACGGATGCATGAATCAAGCAATTGAAAGGAGGTTGTAAGTGCAGAATACATTCAAGCTGTTATTTTTACACAGATACCATCTGATGCTTTAACTAACTCCTCATTGAGCAATTATTTACCTCTCATTATTGCAATGCTTTCTCTATTTATTCTGGCTATACCAACATCAAACCGGGCTGAGAAAGAATTTCTCTGCGTTTGATGTTCATTTACTGCTACATCTGTGTCATGGGACTATATATGCTGGAGTGGAAAAGATGCAGGATATGTTGTCACGTGTCAGCACCCAGACTTCTTTAGCCTTAAATGCATTTCACCAGTCTTATATAAACCTCTATCCCATGAGGACATACCCTTTAAGTACTGGAGACAGAGAAGGAGTGCAGTAGAGGCAGAAAGTAATGTGATGTAATTTCTCTTCACTTCAGTCGTACTCAATGTGTATCCATTATTAATTCAGCAGATAACACTTGAAGTTGTTCCACTGTGGTACAACAGATTCTTGTTAGCTTGCTAATGGTATTTCCGCTGGTCTCGGCAGCACATGAATAGCAGAAGGCACAAGGATAGGCTGGCCGGAAAACCACCCAAACCCAAATTTACCCCCCACAGCAAGAGCCAGCCAAGCTCCAGCTTAGCGGTAAGTCTCAGCATAAAGACACAGGCAAACAAAACACTGTCATGCAAATATGCACACATACACACACTCGAGGAAAACAAACAAAGCATAATTGGCTTTTCTTACAGCAGATATGCTTGAATGTGCTTCCCAAAACTGGAATAATTTCAGTCTAACTTGTAAACTAATGCATTTTTAAACAACAGTTTTAATTTTTCCCTGTAACAGTTAACTGATTTGACCTAGGCCCAGACAAACATTCAATGAAAACTGCAAACACGCAGATCACTTTACACTGAGTTCACTCAGGGACTTCTGTGTTTTGGTGAGGCAGCATGCTTGTGTGCCTGCAACTGTCATAGAGGTTAAGCACACTTTTGTATTCAGTAAGTCCCCTACCCCTGAGACAGGTCTAAAATAGTCCTGCTCTCCCCACTGACCAGCTCTGACAACAGCAGCCTGAATCAGCACTCCAGATTAATCATTTCTTTGCTCCTGTCATGTATACACCTCCCCATTTCTCCTTCTCCTCATACCCCTCCTCCATCCTACAGAACGTGAGATGGAGTGGCTATGCAGGCGTGGCTGTGTCTGCCATGAAGAAAGCATTCAGTCAGTACAACCTCACCTCCCTCTCCTCGCAGGTCAGTGGCAGGAGAGGATGAGACTGGGGTTGGATTGGAAGGCGAGAGCTGCAGCTGGCTGAACTTTTGGCCTGGCCATGGGCAGGGGACTGAGCAGATCTCACAAAGAAGTCATGTTTGCATTAAAGGGATTGTTCTGATGGTTTTTTTTTTTTAGATTTGCTTGCATGTTCTTACATGAAGTGCTACTTATTTAACTAGCTAATGGTGATACCAGTAAAGCAGATAGTATTAAATAATATGGCACTCCTGTGACCTGTACTATAAAGCAGGGTTTGGGCTTATCCAGGTATCTTCAGAGTTAACCCTGGGTTTTCTCTGTTACTTCTTACTCACAGGATACATCACATATGCGGTAGAGCTAACCAGTTCCGGAGGAGGTTATATTTATGATTAGAGATCAGCAGGCATGAAGCCATCACCTAATGGCCAATCAATTCTCCAAAAAATAGCATCACCATTCCTCAGATCTCTGTGCACAGATAGCAGGAGGGTTTAAAGTTTTTCACTAGGCTGATTCATCAGTCTTTCCTTGATGAGCATAAGTAATAAATATAGTGTCATAGATGCAACTTTATTTGTTGACTTTTTCATGCTTTTCCATGCATTTTAAAACAGTTTTAATGTTCTATAAGCAATAATGTAAGCTACTAAAACAGGAAACCTATTTGTATTTGTGACCTTTATATCAAATTTGTACATAGAATAACACTAAGTTTAAATTCTAATTTTATTCTGTACTTGTTCTCAGACCATTATATATCACCGGGGCATTGGCTGAAAAGAATCTCGGCTGAAAGAATAGAAACAAAAACTCTTACTTACATTTAAACATTAATTTCATGGAATAATCAATTATAATACAGCTTCTCCCATTTCTTAATAACAGAGTTGTGATACTGATAAGTCGCTTAACTTACCCAATAATTTTGTTTCCAGCTTTCAAATAGGTTAGGAAAGGTTTATAATATTATCATTTAATTATAATTGTCAAATCAACCACGGTGCTGCCAGGATACTTATCCATATTTGTGATTGGTCAGATGCCGCCAACGCGGCTGTCTTCATGTAAACACACCCACCCGTACATAGATCGGGAAACCCTGGGTTAACTTAGTGAGCTAATAAACCAGCTTTATCCTAATTGCTGATGTTGGGAAAGTGAATTCAAATAAGGAAAAGATATATGTAGAATTTGCTTCATAGTACAGTTCTCACTTTCTGGAAAGGAGTCACAGATAGGGCACTTCTTAACTTTTATGGGCATAAAAGTCTTGGTTTAATTACCAGCATACATTAAAATGATGTCTGTTAGAAAATATCACGTTGATGGATAATTTCAGTGCTACAAATTTGTTTTGTCTTTTTTTATGTTGATAACAGCAAGAAAGAAATGAATACAATAGTTTGAAAAGTAAATACACTTCCTTTTAGATGCTGCGTCTATTTTTGATTATTTCATCGACTACGACGTTCCCTTATCGCCAAGACTCATTAATATTGCAGTAATTGTAGCCACCATACCAAAATGATGGATGAAGCATGATATGAAATTAAAGTAATTAAAGTTGGTATCATGACAGAGACTGTTTCAGGTTTTCCTTTTTGGCTAGAATTTGACATCCCCCACCTCACCCCCACGCTTGTCTGTGAGGACTGGAAAATTTCCAAGATTTTCTTTTTAATTGACTACATTTTATGCAACATCTTATGTAAATTTCAAAATTACTTAAATATTTTCTTTATGACCAGTTTCATTTGCATTTTCTAAATATTAAATTCTTACTTCTTTACAAAAATGGTTTAAAACTGTTTTTCGGTATTGAAATGTGTTAATGATTTCTCATTCAAGCTATATCATGATCAATGATTAAAGCAGTTCACCTTTGATTTTTTTTTTAAAAAAATCAGAACTATCCTTTTAATATTGGAGAGCTTTAGAGTTACGGCCTCCAGCTTAACCCTTGTCCTGATGAAAAAGGCTGAAGTGCATCCATGCTGTAGTCCTATATTTCTGCTATTGTGTACAGAGCTATGAAAGTTGGGCACCTCTGGACAATTGAATATTTTGTTGATTTTCAAAATGAAAATAAGTTAAAATAAATAAATAAATAAAACCTCTGCAAAAACACATTAAAAATGAGTATTTTTCAATCATTAATGCACTGTTATTTATTTATTTATTTTTTTGACATACTTTTGCAGATGTACAAAAGTCAGTTGAAGTCTCAGAACTTCAACTGACTCTTAAGCAGGTCAAAGATTTCCTTTAGAAATTGGCATTCCAGACTTTAATAAACTCTGTGATTCGTCAAAATTCACAACTTGGGGACTGCTATGAAGTAAAAACAAAAAGTGAAGCTAAAATGAAGCAAAATACAGGGACTGTAAAGCGATGTCAGAGCGCTTCCAGCTTGCAAGTTTTCTTGTCTGAAATGTAAATTTTAAAAATGACAGTTGAGGAAAACTGTGGATCTGACAGGAAGAAGAAAACATTCAGATAAATCTAGGCGTAGCAAAATCCTGCAAATGGCTGTAAAGGAGCTGCAGGAAGATTTAGCTGACACATAAATGGCAGTGCACACTGCAGTGTGCAGCAGTTATGCATAAAAGGACCTACGTATAAGAGTCAAAAAAACAAAACCTCACCTGCACCCGTATCACAAAGCTCATTATTTAAAAGTATGAAAAGCAACATCTGGATAAGCCAGAGGTTGTTTTTTTGGGTGTACTGTAGACAGACGAGGGAAAAGAGGAGCCCTTATGCTGCAATTATCCAAGGATGTCGTTGGAAGGGTAAATAAAGGAGCAGCATTTGATGAAATACTAAAAGCAATGCCAAGTCTTAAGAACAAGGATGGAAATATTCTGCTTTAACGTTTTGTGACAGCCAGTGGCACAAGCCATGGATAAACAGAAGAAAATATTCCATAAAATGTCAGAAAATTCTGGCTGCGCATGTAATACAGTCAGTCAAGAGAGTAAAACTGAAAGAGGCTGGCCTTTTCATTAGGACAATAATCCAAAATGTACTTCAAACTCTACTACCTCAAGAAATTCAAGTTAAAGTTTCTGAAATTGGAATTACCATTCCCCTGACTTGAATATAGTAGAAAATCTGTGGGATCCTAAACATGTGTTGCATATTGCGAACCAAGGAAGATTTGCACAAGGTTACTGCACCTCTGCACATGCAGATTGCACATTTTATTATTTTTTAGCTTAATAACATAAACAGTGCTTAACTTTTGAGAACATTTTTAATGTTGGTTGTTTTTGCTGCTTTATTACAAAATATGCAGTTTAACTAGAGGTGCCTAATGAATCAAGCCGTCAGGAATCCAGTCCTGTTAGTATAAACATGTACTACTCTGCTGCAGCTCTGTGTGGAAAAAGGGCCATGGCTTTGGGAGACATGTTTGTCCAGTAAATGTGTTCTGTCCTCACTGTGTTCTTCTCTCACTTCTTGCCATTCCCCCTCCTGTTTTCTCCAGACCAAACTGGCCTTGCAGAAGCAGCTGACCAAGAGTTTGACAACTGGCTTCCTGCCCAGCCCCCTCACCCCGCCAACTCTGTGCACAATGGCAACTAATCCACTGGCTTTGCGCCACCCAGTGGGCACCACCACCTTCATCCAGACCCCATTCCTGGGCCCTGCACTGTTCCGGCCTGCCCCGGGGCCTCTGCGGGCCACACACACACCTATCATCTTCTCCCCCTACTAAAGACTTGACCCACTTCCCATTTGAGCTCCACCCCTGTCCCTTTACCAAATCCAAGGCCCTCCTTAAGTGTGACCCATACAACAAAGGCCACACGCAAACTATGCAGCCTGCCTGACTTAAAATGGAAAGCGTGCACAACTTCAAACTCTCGAAAGGCCATTATGCCTAAGAGCTGTTCTTAAAAAAGGCCAAGATCCCCCATCATGCCTTCTTTCTGCTCCTCTTAAAATTACCCAAGGAGCAGGACAGGCCTCCAGACAGTGACTGGTGAATTGAGGCCGCTTTTATAGCCATTTCATGGGTCAACGTGGTTTGAATTATGAATATTATTGTGTAATTTATTAGAGAACAAATATAGACAAGTCTAGATGTATGTTTAGTGTGGTTGCCACAAAATAAGGTCCCTTTACTTGATGCTCTTTTAAAACATTTTTAACTTATTGGTTTGGAGGTCTGATGAAAGGTCATCATAGGTCATTAAAGCAGCTGAACCCAATCCAGATGGTTGCACATGCCAGTCTCAATAATCAGCGTCTTCAGCGAAGTTGCTTAAAGGATCAGCTGAGGTCAAATGCTGAGGTTACGTTGCAGTTGGGATACGGCAATTGTTAAAGCAACTCTCTGGACAATTACCTCCACTTAACTTTAAGCTTTTATGAAGGATAAAAGTGACTGCTATTTGTGGGTAGTGTGTGAATCAATAAGTACATACAGTATGCTCATGTATTAAAACCTCATTAACAACATTTTGCACCTCCAGCCCTCAGCCAAATACTGTTCTCCCAGCCCTTAACTCTTACAGATAAAACACTTCTCTCTTTTTCTTTCTGAGTCACAGCCACAGTCATAGCCCTCCAGATTTTTTTCCATTCCTGTATCCCCAGGATTAAGCACTCATTACGATCCAGAAAAGGTCAACTTGTCAACTTGACTTTATTTCAATTTGCAAATCTGTCTTCAGAATGATTTTTGCCCCAGTGCATCATTCACGCAATGCAACTTGTACATTATGTTCTTGCCAAGCTAGCAGCATGAAAACATTTCTGCTGCTATGGATGTCTTATATTGCAAAACGCCACAATTTCTTTCCCCTCATGACTGCTGTTCTTCTTTTCCTCCACCCCACTTTCGTCACCTCGCTGTTGCCCTTGATTTTCTCTGGCGTTATCTCAGCATGAGATGATGAGCAGCAGGGAAAGCAACCCCCCCCCTCCCCTCCCCCTCCTCCCCCAGTCACAAGCACAACATCACACACATAATGAAAACACAATGGATAACTTGAAGACTTGATGGGATTTCAGAGCTTGATAAAAAGTTTTGATGACAGTAGGTGGGGAGGCTGCTCAACCAGTATTTGATTGACATCCTCTTGCAGCGTCTGCACACACACACACACGTGGGCGGTAACAAAGCACAGTGCCATGGCAACCACATTAAAAGCACCTTAAAACTAATTTACCTAAAAAGCAATGAAAATCGTGTTTATATTAAGCTTTTTTGTGTATGTTTTATGATCCCATGTCAATTTCAGTGATAATTTTCTTTGGGGAAAAAAAAACAATCAGGTGAGAACGATCACATTATGGTTTATTAATGACTATGATAAGTCTCACATTTAAAGCAATACATTCAATATGTTTATGTTTATGATGTGTTTTCAGTGTATCAATGGCTTTATCTATTCTCTACTGTAAACACCTGTAATGATGTATTATGTATTCCAACACAGCCAAGGGCCAACTGTGATATGTCAGCGAAGAGTCATTTGAAATAATGGGTTGTCCCGGTGCTGCCCTTGATGCTTAATGCTCATGGTCAGTCTCCACATGTTGTGACTGTGGGCTGAGCTGTTCCATTTATAGCTGCTCTTGCGCTGCAGAGAGGGTGCTTCAGCGCCATATGACATTGCTGTTTCACTCTTTAGTGGAGCAGAAGAACCTTTGTATGACTTCCACTGAGCAAAACATTGCCGTCATAGTGAAGTGTTTTGGATAAGTGTCACAAGTGCAACATCAAATGTCATATTGCTGTTTATGCTAGTGTGCCGTCTCCCCCTCCCACCCTGAATATCTGTTGACATTCACCCTTCCTTACGCCAAAATGGACTCTTAACAAGATTTCACGAGGACTCGGAGCACACACACAAGTCATCCTTCCCTCGGTGCTCATACCAAATCATGTTCTCTTAAATTACAGTAATGGAGCAAATCCTATGCATTTCCCATTGTGCTACATGTGTAGTTGTGTGTGACACAGCAGTGCCATCTGTCGTGAAAACCCCATAACTGCCATCTACTACTAGAGCTTCTACAAAACTTGTGATCCAATGTACGTTTGTGTTGAAGGATCCCCCAAGCCTTTTTTGGACAGGCATAGCCACCGGGTCTCCCTCGCCATACTACTATGATTCTCCCCAGTCGCACTACTCAGTGAACCAGCCAGCCTTTAATCTTCACTGTATGTTTGTTTGTTTCTCTCGCTCAGTGGGAACTCTGACCTAAAGAAGTGAAACTTTTTCTTAAAATAAAGAATCTAGAGAAGGCAAATTATATGTAGAAATCATAGAGTAACTATAGAGATTTTACCAGAGTTGCTATTGTTATCTGTATCATAAAGAATTGCTATCATATAAGAGAGTAGATTATGTTACTGTAGGCTCACACAGGGAAAGAACAAATGCTTTGGTTTATATTTTGTTTTTTGTTTACATGGTTTTTGCCGAAATGTGTTTTTTTTTTTTTAAAGTACAAGAGAATATTTAAAACAAATTTTTTTGAGTGTGGGTTTTTTTTTCTCCTCGTTGACAATGACTTAATTAATAATGTAATTTTAAGGCCTTTTCAGATCCTAATGTCACATTAGCCAGGCCTTCTCAGGGGTGACAGGTTGAGCAACTGCTAACATGACCATCCATTCAGGGTATCCCTCCAAAGCTCTAGAGAGCAGGAAACACTGTACAAATGGATGGATTGACAAAAAACAAAACAAAAAATCTTACAGTGCTGTACATTAGAGAGGAAGGGGTGGATTTTGGAAAATAAAGATTTTAGAACTTTATGTGTATGTTTTTTAGTGTTTATGTAATAATATCTCTGTGTGTGTGTGTGTGTGTGTGTGTGTGTGTGTGTGTGTGTGTGTGTGTGTGTGTGTGTGTTGGGGAAAAG
>VVHJ01014248.1:8558-19845 GCA_015107715.1 Tylochromis polylepis | reverse complement strand
CTGGGACCAGGGGTAGGCAACTCCAGGCCTCAAGTGCCAGTGTCCTGCAGGTTTTAGATGTGTCCTTGTTCCAACACAGCTCATTTAAATGGCTAAATTACCTCCTCAACATGTCTTGAAGTTCTCCAGAGGCCTGGTAATGAACTAATCGTTTGATTGAGGTGTGTTGACCCAGGGTGATATCTAAAACCTGCAGGACACCGGCACTTGAGGCCTGGAGTTGCCTACCCCTGGTTTAGACCCTCACGGTTTTAAGTCATGTTGTGCTTTTCTGTGACATGTACTATAATCAAACTGCCCCACCATAAGTGTGAAAAGGTTCAGTTACACTGTCAAATCCTTTATTCCAAAGCGTCAAAGGTTCATTGCTGACCTTGGAAATACTGACTGGACAGTATAGTGAAGTTGTTGGTTAAGTGTTTTTTGTATTTGGTTTTTTTTTTTGTACTTGACTGAAAGTACATTTTTAAGCAAGGACAAAAAGTCCTTAAAATATTCAGATATAAAATTTAAATTTTATGTCTACACTTCATTGACTGGACAAATCATCAGAAGATATTTTTCACTCAGAGAGGGGGCTGTTTGTGTAAAACTCATTTTAACTTGACCAAAAAAAAAATAAATTAAAAAAATAATCAGTTTATTAAATGACCTCCAAGTACAAAAGACATGGACCCAGTTGTCCTAAAAATCAATCAAGATGTTCTACTTCAAGCACATTCACAGGGTTGAAAGTCTCACTTTACTTTTACAAACAAACACATTAATGGGAAAAACAACACATTAAAGTAATATAAGTAATAGTTCTGCATTGGTAATGCCATGATTGCCAGCAAAAATACTTCCTTAGTGAAATACAAACACACTCTGAATCAGCAAAGGTTTCAACAACCCTTTTGATTATCTGTGATTAAAACCAGTAGACTTTGTGAGCATCCCACAGACACCACAGCATATAAACATCTACATGTACAGAGATCCATTCAGCTACAGGAGTAACTCAGAAGAAGTAGACCTGCTCATATGCTGTGATGTTTGCAATATAGACAGGTGAGTAGTTGTAAATCGGTGATGAATCCTCTTCCACAGGACTGTCAAAGTGATGTAAACTTCTCCTTGCTAAACAAAGCAGAGCAGACATGCATGTGGTTAGGTTAGAATAAAATAGCTTAATGGAGGAAGTTGGTAGAAGGGCATATAAAAACGTTAATGGTAATATTTGTTATTTGCTGGTGTTGGTCTGTTTTGCTCTTATGTGGTTCATGTATGAATCCTGTGTACATTTCAGCTGTTTATCATGGACTAATGGAGTTTAGAATGTTTAGTTTAAGATCCTGTGGAAAACTAAGTATACCTTTACTGCTTTAACAGCAATTAAGACAGCAATTACTTGCCAGGTGCTGCTAATCAAACTCACTTGATGAATTAATCATCAGCAAGTAACAATTTTATAGACCCCACCTATACAAGGAGAAATTTTGACAGTTCGCAAGTCTGGAGTGTTTAGGTGTGTGTCATAGCTTTCCCAGAAGAAGACATCCCAGCAAATTCACTTCAAGTGTAATATTCAGAAATTTAAAGAAACAAAAAAACAAGAGCCAAAACAAGACATCTCGGACTCAGGCCTTAGATAGCATGTTATATGCTACAATTCATGAGAGTATACTGATGGATACAAATGTAGCTTGTTTGGAAGGGCTGCCAAGACAAAGTGACTTTTTTCCTAAAAAGAACACGGCAGCACAGCTTAGGTTTGCAAAGTTGCATCTGAACAAACTGCAAGATTTCTGGAACAAAGTTCTTTGGAAAGCTAAGACCAAAGTGGAGATGTTTGGGCATTATGCACAGTGCCATGTTTGGAGAAAGCAAATGAGCACAAACACCTCAAAACAGCTGCCAAGCACAATGGTGGGAGGGTGATGATTTGTGTTTTTTTTCCAGCCACAGGACCTGGATGCCTTGCAGTCACTGAGTTAACCATGAACTCCTCCAGACACTAGTGAGTCATCTCACTCGGTGTTAGCTCTATATGCGGTAAAGTATCACTTCCTGTTACAGCACACAGTGGGGTTTGTGTAGCTTTTCAACTTAGCCAATTTAATCAAAAACTTATAGATGCGTTTAAATTCATGCTGTAATCTTCACGTGCTTTATCCAAAGCACACTCTGTTAATTCACAATATTCACTCACTGTTTCTTTAGAAATTCGCATGTTTAGCTGGTAGCCAACTCGCTAGCAGCACAGCCTCTTTAAACCTAGACAGAGTTTTAATTAATTTGAAAACCTGATGCATAGCCTTGTCCATCCTAGCTGGAAAACTCAAAAACAAGTTATTTGTTATCATTATTGTCCAGCTGGGCCTTACTCAGTTTGTCTGAATTCTCAGACTTTATCTGATTTAGTGCTCAGCTCAGGTAAAATAATTATTGTGGGTGATTTTTAACATGCATGTAAGATGCTAAAAATGATAGCCCTCAACACAGCATTTAATCTGTTATTAAACTCAATTGGCTTAATTCAAAATGTGAAAGAACCCACCCACCACTTTTGTCTGATCATTTACTAATAATGGATTGTCTTTCTGAAAGCGCTGTAACTAAGTTTAAGGATACATTTCATCCACTCTTATCTTCTTCAATGCCTTGTGCCAACACAGTGCAGAGCAGCTACCTGAACGCTACTGAGGTTGACTATCTCGCTAATATTTTTACTTCTTCACTGCGTATGACTCTGTATACTGTAGCTCCTCTGAAAAAGCCTCAAATCAGAAGTGCTTGACTCCCCGGTATAACTCTCAAACGCATACCTTAAAGCAGATAACTTAAGCTGGCGAGGAAATGGCATCTCACTAATTGAGAAGACCACCATATAGCTTGGAAAGCCAGTTTGCTGCTCTTTAAATTAAAAACAAAACACAAAAAAAACGCTCCCCATAAGCTAGAACATCTTGCTATTCATCATTGATGGAAGGACATAAGAACAACTTTAAGTTTCTCTTCAGCACTGTAGCCAGACTGACAAAGTCAGAGCTCTGCTGAGCCAACCATTCCTTTAACATTAACGAGTAACGAATTCATGTCTGTGAAGGTTCTCAGTCATCCAGGTCATCGTAGTCTAGTAATGACTTAATGAATTTCTTTACAAATACAATTTATCCATTAGAGAAAAAAAATACTCAACTATTTCATAGAAGTAACATTATGTTCTGTAAAGGTCCGTTTTTGTTTATTGATATAAGCTGTATAGTTACAAGTAGTGTCCAGTAGAGGGCTCTGTCGCTTAGTTAGCGACAAGCCGCACTTCCAGCGCAGACCGGAAAATCAAGGACTTGTGGCGCACGTGCCAGAACGCAGCTCTCAATTAAGCGTAAAGCAGCGTGATACCGGACTCTGACGGAATTAACACATTGCAGCCCTTGGAAGGCGGAGTGAGGTACAGGTTTTAAGCTGTACTTGATTGCCAAGTTGATATTTCTTTGTATTTATTACTTGATTTATATTAATAATAAGCATCTAAGAAGATGTATTTTGTGTTTTCTGTTTAGTTTTCACGGTGTATATTCGCGCACCTCAGCACTGTTAGATTCTGAATGAATCTTGAAGTAAAACACTGCACCCGTTGAGGCTCTCTCTCTTTCTTCTTTGGTCCGGGGGACGGCTACATGTACAGCTAATTTCAGTACCATTGATATTTATTTAGTGTTCTTCTCCAATTGAGCTTTCTAAGTTACTTCAGTCATTATTTCCTCCAAACCACCAACGTGTCTTTTAGACCCCATTCCTACAAGGCTGCTCAAAGAAGTCCTACCATTAATTAATGTGTCAATCCATAATAATCGGCTATGTATCGCAGGTCTTCAAACTAGCAGTAGTTAAACAGTTATTTAAAAAGCCATCGCTTAACCCAGCTGTCTTAATAGGCTAATCTCCAACATTCCTTTTATTTCAAAAATTCTTGAAAGAGTAGTTGTAAAACAGCTAACTTATTTCAAGAGTTTCAGTCAGGTTTCAGAGCTCATCACAGTACAGAAACAGCTTTAGTGAAGGCTACAAATATTCTCCTAATGGCCTCTGACAGTGGACTCATCTCTGTTTGTGTCCTGGTAGACCTCAGTGCAGCGTTCGATACTGTTGACCATAAAATTTTACTACAGTGATTAGAGCATGCTGTAGGTATTACAGGTACTGCGCTGCAGTGGTTTTTCATTATACATGCCTCCCTTAGGCACTATCATTGTAAGGTATAATGTAAATTTTCACTGCTATGCAGATGACACCCAACTTTAGTGATCCATGAAGCCAGATAACACACATCAGTTAGTTAAACTGCAGGAATGTCTTAAAGACAAAGACCTGGATGACCTCAAATTTTCTGCTTCTAAATTCAGATAAAACTGAGGTTATTGTACTCGGCCCTGAAAATCTTAGAAATGTGGTTACTCTGGATGGCATTATACTGGCCTCTAGTAACACTGTGAGGGATCTTGGAGTCGTCATTGACCAGGAAGTGTGTCCCCCAAAATCCTGTCTCAGTGATACTGAAAAACTAGTTCATGCATTTATTACTTCTAGGCTGGACTACTGTAATGCATTATTATCAGGATGTCCTAAAAACTCCCTAAAAAGCCTTCAGTTAATCCAAAATGCTGCAGCAAGAGTACTGACAGGGACTAGAAAGAGAGAGCATATTTCTCCTATATTGGCTTCTCTTCATTGGCTCCCTGTTAAATCCAGAATTTAATTTAAAATCCTGCTGCCTATATACAAGGTCTTGAATAATCAGGCCCCATCTTATCTTAATGACCTTATAGTACCATATCACCCCACTAGAGCACTTTACTCTCAGGCCCCGTTTACACATCTACGTTTTCCCTTAAAAACGTATACTTTCCCCTTTGTTTGCACCTTTCGTTTACACACAAACGGAGATGTCGCCTCTGAAAACAATTCTTTCTAAAAACTCCGGCAAAAGTGGAGATTTTGGAAAACGCTGTTTTCGCGTCGCAGTGTGGACTGCAGAAACTGAGGCTTTCGGAAACGATGACGCATTTTAGTCATGTGATGCAGTCATGTGACCAATTCAACTAAGATGGCGGACGGCATTGTACAGCAGTTGTTTGTTTGCTCTCAATTTTGACGGCCCTATTAAAGATTAATATCAGTTTGTACATGCTCCAGATAGCTTTTCTTCAAAGAAGACGGAATGTAAAGTAAATAAACGGCAGACGGAAATGACGCAGGTCGAGTCGTCTTACATTTCACGCATTCGTGGTACAGGAACGTAAGCGTTTTCAGTGTGGATGAACAACTCTTCGGAAACGACTGAAAACGATAGTGTGGATGTGGAGCTTACTTGTGGTATTTCAAAGTATTTCAAAGTAGAATGGGAGGCGGAGCCTTCAGCTTTCAGTCCCCTGTTCTGTGGAACCAGCTTCCAGTTTGGATTAAGATTAGGCTTCAAACTTTCCTTTTTTGATAAAGCATATAGTCCCACAACTGGGACATGCAACAGGACAACGATCTCAATTTCAGACCTCAACCTCGGTGAAATGCTGTTGCGGGAACTTAAAGGAGCCGTACATAAACAAATGCCTGCAAACCTCACTGAACTGAAGCAATGCTGTAAAGAACCAAAATTCCTCTACAGTGATGTGAGAGACCGATAAAGTCACACAAAAGGATTACTTAAGCTATTGCCACTAAAAGTGGTTCTGCAAGCTACTGTTTACACAGTACTGCATGGAGTCCTGTGAAGTTGTTGTTTTTTTGTTTTTTTTCACGTGTCTGCAAGTGAAACCGATCAAAACAGGGTGATAAATATACCCACAGTTCTGAAAGCAGTTCATGAGAAGATAGCAACCTGTTTTATAGAAGGTTTGCATCAGTGATGCTGATTAGTTAAGAAGTTGGTTTCACCAGGAAATAGCAGGTCACCACAAAGGAAGCAAAAAATAAATAAAGATTAAAAAAACACACTGGAAATGGACAGCAGTTGGCCACATTACAGTTTTCATTGTCTTCAACACTCAGTTTCACTTCACTACAAAGAAGTTTTGTGTGTGTGTGTGTGTGTGTGTATTCACTTATTTTTTTTCTGTGTTTTTGGTAATGCCAGTGAAATTACTTCAGAATCCAATAATTTCATAAATCCTTATGTATTTTCAGCACTGGGCACAGGGCTCACTAGAGCACCGCAAACCCTCTTGCTACGGTCAGTTTCTGATTGTTTGGTCAGAAACATTCACACTAGTGCCCTGCTGGAAATCATTTTGTAGGACTCCAGCAGTGCTCATCCTGTTCCTCATTTCAAAAAGAAGCAGATACCAGTCCTGGTGATGGACAGAGATATAGAAGGTCCTAACCCAACTCCTTTTGGTCATCGTACATACTGATGTGTCATCCTGGAGGAGTTGGACTACCTGTGCAACCCATGTAGGGTCCAGGTATCACCTTATGCTACCATAAGTGACGCTGATCCCATCCGAATGCAAAACTAGTGCATCTGTTGTTGATTTCATTTAACACCAACGCAGCTGAAAACTGATTAACAACCCCCTCTGCTAGTTAACTGACTAGATTAATATCCCAGTCTAATTGGGTTAATAATATACTATGATTAAAAAGTGTTCCTTTAATTTTGTTGAGGAGTGTATGTTTTTTGATAATGCATGCTTGTCATGTTACCTTCATTGACAAAAAATTCAGCTAGCACCGACGATAACTGCACAGCATGACGGGAGTGAGGGAAGTTCAGCTTTCTGTACCACTGAAAACGATTCACCTCCGGGTGCCACTGAACTCCATAGAAAGGATATCTTTTACCTGTCATAACAAAACAATAAATCTCTTGGTACAGTGCTGTTTCATGGAAATCCTTCAGTTTCCGAAGTTAAAAACAAATCTTGTAACCTTCAAAAGTTGAGACAAAGTGAGCTCCGTTCTTAGCGATGTTTGTTGACAAGATGGTGAAGAAACTCTGTAGCATCTCATTTTCCTGGAAGTCCTGTGAGAACATTCGTCATATCAGCAGTTATTATTTAAGTGTCTCTATTTGTTATCATTTTAACCCTCCTCCTTGTATGCAATACTCAGAACTGTTTGGGTTCATCAGCAGAATTTGCTTTTGAGCTTGATTTCTTTTGATGCTTTGTTTAATGTCTGCTCAAATAATGACGACTCTTCATGGCAGGCAAATTCATTCTGAATGCAGATTAAAAGACATCTATATAGTATATCTGTTAAACTCCTGCTGAGTCAAAGGTTTCTAACTGTGATCATTGGCTGGGATTTTATTTCTCCGAACAATAACTAATCAAAACCCTAACAGAGGAAGCAAATCTATCCATTTGGCCAGAAGAGGGATTTTGCTGTACCTTTATTGTAATTCCATAGTTGTGAAAATTGCCAGTCAGAGGTTCCTGGGTCAAAGCATTGATGAGCTCATCAGGGAAACTATTGAACATCCGGCTGGACTGCGCCTCTGCACGCAACACAAAAGGGTATTTGATTAAGTCTACTTATAAAATTTAACACATAAAAAAAAAAAAAAAAAATTTTTAAATCACTCACACTTCTGAATGGATATCTCAGTTTAGGATAAGAGAATCTAGGCATTTTAACTGTTATTTAACATTCAGAGGTCGTCATAGCTGCCATCTCTAACCTTACACTCTGAAGAAAGGCAAAAATAGACTTTCTTTGGGAAGAAATTTGAATAAATTTTGATGTATCTCAGATTATTTTATTTGCTCTCTAATTGACAAGGCTTTTGAGAACAATTTAATAAAAAATAAAAATTACATGTTCTAATTGCCTAGGGTAAGAATAAAGTTAGGGTCAAAGTATTACAACTGATTATGTTGGAGGCCTTTTCCCCATTTTTGTTTATCTCATCCAAAGAGCACATCAAATATATGCAGAAAGAGCATTTAAAGTTAGGGCCAAAAATCCCTCAGACTTATAATTTGCCTCTACTGACACCAAGTGTTTTGTTCAGGTACTTTTCTGCAAAACATTTCTAACCACTGGGGAAAAAAAAGTTCCACTTTGTATATATATTAAAACACATTCCTGTTAATTCAAAGAGTAAAAAAATAACAGATTCACATAAAGACAGCAACCAAGCACTAACCTTTGGTTAAGTTAAGGGGCAATGCTAAGTTCTCAGCTGGGGTTTTTGTCAGCAAATTTTCACCAGCCACCAGCACAGTCAGTAGTTGCATTCCCATGCATGTGCCCCAAATGGGGAAGTAGTCCCCAGCATCATTAGCCTGAAATGTACAAGAAGTTGGAAATGTAATTTTTCTCTGCTAGCAGCAGGAAACCAAAACCAAAATGTACTCTAACGGACAAAATTTTTTTTTTTGTAATCAACAGTAGCTTAAATGTCCTGCAGATGTACTGTAGGTCAAGTGTATGTCATATTAACAACAAACTTTGTTTGAGATCAAGATTTCAAACAATGTTCTCAGTCCAAAGATCAATCTCAAACTATTAATAATTGATTGACGTTAAATATTGTTGAGCAGAATTTAAAAATGCCAAGTGTAATTATTCAAATGTTGCTCAATAAGAAGCTCTTATTTTTCTTTGCTATCAAGCATTAGAAACCCTCAGGACAGGTACAAGATCTTCCCCTAAGAGAAGTTCATTTCTGCACAAACGAGACAGACTTTTAAGGCCGAAAACAATGAACAGAGAATGATGTTCTGTACAAACCGCCAGAGCGAGTCTGTAAAAAATCTTCGCCACCCGGGCAAAGTCTGAAGTCTCCAAATCCACAGCTCCCCCGATGAGAATCAACCTGAACCGGCATCACACGGCAAATAAAACTTAGTGTACTCTATTTCAGACACAAATTTCAGTTTCCAACACATTTAAATTAATATACAGTAGCTCACCCGTTTATCTTCCTGAAAATATTCTCGTATTCAGATGTAGTCAGAGTTAATCTGTGCAGGGAAACAAAAAAATGATGAATGCTGTATTATTTTCTATTGTTCAGACTACACAATGGTACAGCTCACACAGGCGGTCAACTTCTTTTTCCAAAAAATGTCAGCAACAATGGAAACATCAGGCGAGTTAATGTTGAATGGAGATGCAATGTCACCAAGCTTCAATGACTCAAAATGAGTCTGCTCAAAGAAACCCTCTCTGTTTTTATATGCAGATTTAAAGAGACTGTTGTTTTGAGTGAGGTTTAATAGGCATAATGATCTCGAAATACATCCAGTTCTTTCCTTCTTATTGAAGCCAGCAGAACACAGACTTTTTTAAAAGTTCATCTTTACTCTTAAATGACTCAGCCCACCTTATAGGCATCACTCTGCTGCCCCCAGACTCAATGTATTTCACATAAGAAGAAGGTATGTAAGTCCTCCCAAACGGTTTCATAATTTTGTCCGTAACAACCTGAGTTAACACACCTGTGGAACAAAAACAACCAAAACAAAAAAAAATCACAGCAGCTCTGAACAGTCGACAGTGACGCAGCTACAGAGACACAGTGATTCGCTCTGTTTTCTAAAGACAAGTATTTCTCTGAGTGAAATACCAACTATAAAGTCCTGATGGTGCATTTTACTCACCTATCACAGGTCTGTCATTCACAGCCTCATTGCTGAGTTTAGTCGGCATAGCTCTGCTGCAGCAGAAGCAGCAGGCAAAAAACAAGCACAGATAGGTCCAAACTCCTGTGTTAAACATGTTTTTGGTCAGCAGCTTAGTTCAGCAGTTCTTTTTTACAAAGCTGTCAGAGCTGTGGATAATGAAAGCAGCAGACTTATATAAGTCACATTAGAACAGGATATAGTCAGTTCAGGGAAGTGAGGAATCCCCAGATTTACACGTGACAACTCCTGTACTGCACATACCGGCCAGGCAAGATGACTGCTGACGTAAACAAAGGTTTTGCTGATAGCATGGAGTTTTTGGCTAAATTTTTGATCATTGAGTTTATTGGAAATTACATAGCCTCATTGGTTTGTGCTGAGTTTTATAGTAGAGGTCATGTGACCAAAGGTGTTGCAGGCTTATTTTTTCCAATAGTGCTGTTTAAATACAAGTTCCTCATAAGTTACATAAGTTAACTATCTCCATGCATGACTGTTGCAACATTTCTGATGCTTTATGTTAGAAGTGGCAAAAGCAACAGATTTTGTAACCGATACAGTTGATTCACAGATTGTGTAACACATGTTTTTTAACTTCAACTACTGATGGACACACACATTCGTACCTTACATTATGCAGACAGATGGCTTATGGTTTAGGAAGAGGGTAAAATTAGGCTTTCATTGGTGCTCCAAGTGTTTGCCCACCCAAATTCTTGCAGGCATGGGGAAACGTTGACATGAAGGCTGCCTGTGTAAATGGAAAAATTCGAGATTTGGTTTAGGCAAACACACATTATGCAACAAGATGTTATTGTAACGACTGAAGCTTAACATGTATTTAAATACCATACATAATGTTTAAGTAAAATGCCACTTAGTGCTTTACTTTCAAATTTTAAATGACTAACCTGAATCAACAGGAAGGATCTGAGTCACCGAAGCAACTGTGCAACATTTGAGCACTCCAGCCTTTCCACTAATGGGGGATTGTTTGCATCCAGGGCTTTCTGCCAAATGGGCAAAAGTACAACCCCAACTCCAAAAATGTGTCATAGTTTTGATATAAACTGGACTCAGTGAACAGAGTCAAGCAGATGTTTGCACATCTTTATTAGAAAATGGAAAAGCAGATTCTTGTGAGTGACTGGTTGCTTAACTGAATGAACTGGCATGCTACTGGGAGCTCTGTCGGACAGGAGAGTGACTATTAGTGGAGGTAAGTGGGAATGAGTGTTGCTGCATTTGTAATTGATTGTAACAGTCTAACATAAAAAGATGGCATGGAGGAGCTCAAGAGGAGTACTTAGTCAACAGGAGGGCTCCCAGAACGCCCAAGAGGAGGCAGGGGGAGACCTGGTAAGTCCTTCCATTTGCAGGTGGTAAAGAAGAAAAACTGCTTGGAGGTGCTCACAGTCCACAGGAGTGTTTGACTTGGAGTTCAAAGGTTTCCTGGGAGCTACAGGAGGAGCAGAAAACACAGGTTACAAAAGGTAAGTCCAGGAAATTGCTCAAAACCAAGGAGGCCTGACAGTCACCACGTTGACAAGGACAATCTGACATAGAACTGTGGCACCCAACAGCCTAGCTCTTGATTACGCCATAGAAAACAGCTGGGGGGAAGGAACCGGAAGACTCCACCCATGGGCGGATCAGAGGGAAGGTGCTGGCCC
>VVHJ01014245.1:5735-21757 GCA_015107715.1 Tylochromis polylepis | reverse complement strand
CCAATGAAAACCAGACACACGAGGCGCTCGGTTACCAGGGCAGAAATATGTTCCTGGAGTTCACGCTGGCTCTCAGGAGCCCCCCACATCTAAGCTTAGAAGGGTGAACACGAGAAACTCATTCCTGCCGAGACGCAAGTTTGGCAAAGTCTGTGGGGGGAGGGGGGGGGGGGGCAAAGTCTATTTTCACAGTTTTAGGTGAGTCATCCTAAAAGCTATTTATTTAAACACATGCACCCGGAAAACCTACGTCGCAACAACTTCATTTGAAAACCGTACAGCGGAGAATTAAATCAGCCTGACACCTGAATCAGAACCTCACCGGCTGCATTTGTAAAACTATTCGTTTTGTCAGTTAGTATTGCTAAGATCCAAGTGAAGCCATCTGCTCCTTTCTGGTTCCATATTGTTTTCATGTAGCCTGATGCAGTAGCTTTGCATGGTTCACAAAATAATCCTTATTTATCTTATATCAAGCACACCCTCAGGAGCTCCACTGTCTCAATGAACCATCCCCTTAAGGCCAGCCTCCCTTTAAGCCCAGTGGCTTTTAAAATGGTATGGCAGGAAGCTGGAAGCTTAAACTTTGATTCCTGGTTAGTCTCTTAATAACTGACAAGAAGTTTTTTTGCTTCTGACGCGGGGTACTTTGGAAAATGTTCGACAAAAACTGCAGACTTACTTGTACAAGCTACACACCTTATTATATGAAACTTTTCTGACAGCCAAGAACACGAAAACACGTCCTGTTCCACCTTCTTACACCCACATCTCACTCACCCATTTGTTCTTGTGCTTACGGCACTTCTGCATTTGCTTCATTTCTCCCACCTGGAAGCTACGCCCATCTTTTACACAAAGATAAAAACAACTCACAAAATCTTCAATGCCTGCAGAGACACCTAGCTCGCACCGCAAAAACAAAAAAGTTACATATTTTTATTTTCCCACGGTCCTTCCTGCACTAACGGCTAAGGACTGAAAACCCCAGACGTACCCTACAAATTTTAATGAGCTTTTATTCTCTAGTTCTGTCCTGCAATGATCATATGACAACACCAAAATAAAATGAGGGCTGTTACTATACTAACAAGAAAACCTGCTGAACTGCACACTTTCTCCTCAGTTTCTTGTCTTTTCAAAATTAAAACGTTTAAAAGTACGAGGCTTAACGGCTGAAATCTATTCATCTCATAACTCAGATTATTATAATTATTCCCTAATTAGAATTATTTCCATCCTATCGATTAGCAATTACCATCCAAATTATTCCTACCATTCGCGTGTGAACACGAGCGTTCTTACCTTATCACAGTGCAACTCCAGATTCAGGTCTCCCTTGTTTGTGTGCAGGCGCACGTATCCCTTTTTCTTCACATACTGGTAACGCACGGTGTCGTCTGCGATAGCGTCTGCAAAATACGTTTAAATATAAATTTAGCTGACGTGCAGATGGTGAAAATATTTCACATTTATAACTGGCACGTCAAGCGGGGACAGTTATTCTGAAAAACAATCCTAAGAGTTCATTGATTGTTTATGAGTCTCAGCTTGATGTTGGCACAGGTGAGATCGCTGACCTTTAAAGAGCCTGCATGCGTCTGCAGGGCAAGCTGTTATGTAGATTTATGCCTGAGCGTTTTTCTCCTGTTGACAATCTCCAAATTGAAAAGCCTTTTTTAAACGCCAGCGTTTAGCTTTTCACTAGAAACACTGGTTACAAAAAAAAAAAATACAAATCCCTTCTTGTATTTTGCTAAATAAAGAGCTCTGCATAAATACATTTCAAGGCATTTCATCCCTTCTCAGAAACTTGAACTAGGTCACTAAATCCAGACATTGTCCTCCTTTTCTGAAGTGAACCTACTATACAGTTGCATAACAGCAAATCTCTTTCATGAAGCAGCTCAGCGGCTGACGGGAGAAGAAAACGCCAGTCGAAATAAGCAGCTCCCACTTGCAGCTGCATTTAAACTGTGCGAGCGTGACGCTGCACTTTCCTTTTTAAAAAAATAATAATAATTATAAATAAATAAAAAGAGCACACATGGGCAGCCAGTGGTCCCTGGATGAATGCAGGTTAAAAATGAGACAAATGTTTGTTTTTACGGGGACTCTGTGGAGGCTTTATGTGTGCCAGGTGTTCACTTGCCTGCTTCGTGTGTTGTGGCAGGAGTCATGGCCGTGGATGTGAATGAGGCAGAAACTCTTCCCGTGGAATAATGAGCCTGGGGGGGGGCACAAGACAACAGTTTAAACAGTCACACTGATCTGTTAATTTTAATGACGGCAGTCAGCTCGATCTGACAGTCTTTAAGCTAAAATAAAAAAGCACGAACAGAAAAGCTGCATCGATGTAGCTCTAAAACATGCCGACTATAAATATAATCAAAACAAGAGGTTTACTTAATGCTGCTGGACCTGCAGAAATTTTTTCCTAAATTCTTGGGGTGTTGTTAGGTGGGTGGTGGTTTTAGCGTCTTTATCGCGTGGCATTAAATAACCTCTATAGTCTTATTGACCAGTCGACGCACTCTTAATTCATTCTCACACATAAACTCTCATGATATCCCGAACACGCAGCACACAATAGGAAATAGAAACAAAGAAAAGCAGACTAAGTCACGTGAGCAGAGCTGGCAGGAGGCAGGACACATGACGCTGCTGCGTATTCACCTGTCCTATGGAGCATTTTTACAATCCTCACATAAGCATAAACTGGCACAATCTGACAGCACGCGGGACTGAAGCTGGCGGGTTAAAGGCTGTTTAATGACCACCTGCTGAGAACTATATAGAACATCAGAGGTGCAACAAATGTACAAGAACAGCTTTTTAGCATCACTCTCTCACACACACCAGCGGTGGCAGAATAATCTGGGGTTCAGTATTTTTTCCCCTCAGGACACTTGGATATGCAGGCTGGAGGAGCCGGGGAATGAACCACTGACCTTCTGATTCAGGGCGACCTGCTTTAAGTCCCACGGGAGGGGCACAGGTATGGGAAGAAAAAAAAAAAAAAAAAAAAAAAAAAAAATAAAAAAAAAACAAAAAAAAAAAAAACGAAAAAAAAAAAAACAACGCCATCCACCAGGGTAACATTGACAAAAAGATACAGGAGTAGTTCATCTGTACAATGTAGTGCAACATGTTTCACAGTCAGCAGGTACTTACATTAATCAGCCACGAGGGGGAAGAGACAGCTCTGATAATTCTGTACAGTCTAAAATAATCAACATCCACTGAATATATTTGCACTTTCACAGAGAAACGGACACTCTAACAGGTTTTACTAGAATGTCAGAGAAGTTAGTTTGATTCAAATAAGATGGTTAAATAAATAAAATAACCCGCGTGTGCATCAAGTGTTTTAAATCTGTGATTCAAAGACGATTCTGAAGAACATGAACAGTTCACACATATCAAAGCTCTGTCACATTGATATTTTCACTAAATTCAAACATGCCATCATTTGACCAACCAAAAACTTTGAGTTTCTCTGAGATGAATCATTACAAAATAAAGCTGGTGCTAAAACATACAGAAAGAAAAAGAAAAAAAAAAAACACATCAAATGCCCCAAACACCCTGTCTAAGATGATCTGATAAGATTGCTGATGTGCTACTACACAACATGACAAAAAGTACAACATATGCTATTTAATCTCAGTTAATGCTCCTCCAAAAACATTTCCTCATGTAAACTCTTTATTAGCTAAAACTAAACTTCCCTCTTCATATGATTCATCAGTTTCCACTGGTTCGCTTGTTGTATCATTTCATTTATACGTATTAAAATCACTTTTTACATACTGAGTGATCAATTTTAACTCACACCATAATCTGTCCCTCGGTAAACACATTTAAAAGTTTAAATTTAATCATTAATGCCTTCAGAATGTAATGCACGTGGTTCCTTTGTATGCCATCTGCCTTCATGTGGTAATCGAGGTCCTTTAAGTAATTTACATCTCATGTTTTGGTCCTTTGTTATAAAACATTCAAACATTACAAACAGTGATTGCTTTGAGACTTTCATTCATTGTGCATAATTCTTCATCTTTAATTTGTTTAGCCCTCTGTCACACAGGCCTACAGACCAGTCCCCCCCGGCATCAGTCGCGAAGAGGGTGCTGGACCAAAAATCTCCTTGTGGCTGCTAACAGATCGCTGCAGTCTCCTGTAGTTCACATGGGAGATTATTGTCTTCTGCAAACTCTCATTAACTACTTGACTAGCATTAGCGAAACATGCAAATGCACAACACCCCACAAACAGAGACCTTTTCCCTTCAAAGTAAAAGCTGTGTCTTAGCAAAGAAACGAACATGTTTCAAAAGCCAAAACTTCTACTTTGAAGGTGTAAGGCCTCTTTTTGGAGTGTGTTGCACTTTTGCATGTTTCACTAGCACTAGTCAAGTAGTTAATGAGAGTTTGCAGAAGTCAACGTCTCCCATGTAAACTACAGGAGACTGCAGCGATCTGCTAACAACCAGAACAGCCACAAAGTGATTTTTGGTTCAGCACAATACCAATTTCACCAAGCAACCTCCAGCAACCACTTGCCAACTACTTGAGGGCCACTCATTGCTAGGCGGTCGCCAACTGGTGTGTTGTCCTGTGTGACTGAGGCCTTAAACAGGATAATTTGCTGTTGATCGATGCCACTCTCCTGTCGGTGCTTCAAATTAAGAAAAAAATATAGCTCAGCTAGCTTTAGCTTAGCATAAAAACTAGAAACAAAAGCAAACAGCTAGCCCGGCTATATGCAAAGCTACCAAAAAACAATGATAAACAAACAATTCTACACTTAATACCCTATAAAAGCACAACATCAACTTTTAATTTAATCTTTTTTAGCATTTCATTTACATTTATGCAAAGCTATGCTAAGCTAAAGTAAGCTATGCTAATTGTAAATTCTTAAAATTCTCATTTATCACACAGGCATGAGCGATATCAGTCTTCTTGCCCAATTTTCAAAGGGCACAATCTCACTGAAAAAAAAAAAAAAGAAATCAACCTAGTCCTTTATAAGAGAAACATCTACTGCTTCTGCTCTATTTTGGATCAATTTGAAAGCAAATTTGGGAATGTTTGCTCCTCTGGTGGCTGGCAAAAAAAGTTAACTAGTAAATCATTTTGCCTGATCTACCCAGTCTGATTATTACTGTTCTTCAGATAATTAAAACACCTTCTCTAGTCCGCATCGTATTTTAGGTTTTTTCTTGCATAGAGAATCTTTTTGGCGACCATCCGCAAGTGTTTTAGGCAAATACAATAATTTTTTAACCAGATCGGTTATTTGGGGTTTCATTTACCTGAGAACCATAAATATTTTAGTCAGGAATAACAAAGTGCATACATTTTTAATTTACATGATCATGCTTATGGTCTTGGCAAACACTGAAGGACATCTCTATACCAGGAAAAACATGGTAATTTGTGCAAAAGTTCAGCCTCAAGTTTGGATTAACGCCTAGACGTTTTAGACTCAAGTCTTTTTTTTCTTTTAAACGGAGATTTTCATTGCTGTTGGCAGAGCGGTAGAGGATTGGCAAAGAAGGAAACTATAAAATTTTACATTACTTTTATTTTTAAACTCCAAGATAAAGTATTGGCCTTGGTGGAGTACTGGGCTCTAGGAGTGTCCATATTTAATACTGCTTAAAATGTATGGTTTTCTCAAAAATCACAGCATGCAGCTCTGCAGTTTAACTAATCCAATCAGAAAACAGCAGAATCAGACGCTGAAACGCCCCATTAGTAATGCAAAGAAGAACCTCTCATCCATTCAGCTTTTCTTCTGTGGTATAACAACCACCTACAACATGTGATGCTAAACAGAAGAAACTGAATTAAATGAATGATGCATCTGTGTTGTCATGTTTATGTTTATATTTTTTAACCCAATTTGGTATCAACATGATGCTTTTAACATTTAAAAACAACTTTTTTTTTCTTTAACTCCTCCATCTTTTCTTCCTTCATTGATGTCAGGACTCACCCTTTTTCTCACTTCAGATCTAACGCTTTACTGATTTTTGTTTTGTTTATTTCCTTCTCCTCATACACCAGCCCTCTCACCTTCCTCACCCTCTTTCTCCCTCTATGTGACATTGGATATGGGGTCGCTAATTTTCAGACACTTCCAGTAGATGGTTCTGGCCATGGTGAAAAAAGTGAGCAGGAGCAGGAGCACCCATGACACGTAAATCCCTTTTGAGCTCTTGGCGGACTTCCACGTGCCGACCTGAACACAGAAGCACACACGAGAAGTTTTTAAGATTTTGGTCATATAAAATTCTCAATTTTTGTTTTATTTTGAAAGCGGCATCTTGTGATACCAGTTAGCAATTGCACCCCACAAATAATTATTTACTGTACTGAACTTTCAATGATGAAGACCACAAAATCAGCAAAATAAAATCCATATTAACCACATGTCACCACGAAAATATGTTAAAATATGTGGATTCAGTCTAATCTACACTATGCTTCAATTGTCAGCTTTTCTATGGGAATACTTCACCAAAGCTCATATTGACTATCCCAGCTTATCCCAGCTGTCTTAGGGCGAGAGGCAGGGTACACCCTGGACGGGTGGCCAGTCTGTCGCAGGGCTAACACATAGACACAGACAAACATTTGCTCTCACACTCACACCTATGGGCAATTTAGGGTTTCCAATTAACCTGTCCCCACTAACTGCATGTCTTTGGACTGTATAAAAGGTAATAACCAAAATTAAATGGCAAGATGTTCCCATCACAATTTAATTTAAATGTAGCATAAATAACATTATGCACTCAACAGTCACTTTATTAGGTACACCTGTTCAACTGCTAGTCAATGCAAATATCTAATCAGCCAATCTCATGGCAGCAGCTCAGTGCATTTAGGCATGCAGACCTGACAATCTGCTGAAATTCAAACTAAGAATCAAAATGAGGAAGAAAGGTGATGTCAGTGACTTTGAATGTGTTGTAGCTGGTGAAGAACTGCTGGTCTACTGGGATTTTCCCACATGACCATATCTATGGTTTACAGAGAATGATGTGAAAAAGAGGAAATATCCAGTTTGCAGCAGGTCTGTGGAAGAAAATGCCTCACTGTCAGAGGTCAGAGAATGGCCAGGCTGTTTTAAGTAGACAGGAAGGCAATAGAAACTTAAATAACCACTCGTTACAGCCAAGGTATGTAGAAGAACGCCGCTGAACACACAACATGTCGAACCTTGAAGCAGATAGAGTACAGCAGCAGAAGCTCTTGTACAATCTTCTGTTGCTGTACTCGTATCAGTTAAGAACACCTTGTTGAATCTATGCCATGAAGAATTAAGGCCGCTTTGAAGGCTAAAGGGGTCCAACCCAGTACTAACAAGGTGTACTTAATAAAATGGTTGTTGAGTTTATTTTTGCCCAAAATTTCCACCAGTAGAAAATCTGCTGGTTAAATGATTTGGCTCTTGGCGTCCGGATCATCATCTTTGAAAAAAGGATACAATTTGATCTAACAACAGTTTTAAAGTTAACATCACTCCAACAGAGATACACACCAAAAGTCCTGCGGTGGAGGCGGCAAGGACTAAAAACAGCAGGAAGCACAGCAGGCTCCTCCTCCTGGGGTACCGCCAACCAATAGAAGAGCTGGAAATCAAACCGAGAGAGAGTCAAAGAAAAACAAAACAAAACAATTCAAATTATAAATGCAAAACACATATTTACCTCACACACACACACACACACACACAGAAAGTGAACATCTGACATACTCACACTTTTCGGCAGTGGGGACATCGAGCCAAAGTGCGGTCTGAAAACTCCGTCCACTAAGAGAGAGGAAATGAAAAGCTCAGTGTGGGCATGTATTACAGTTCTCTATCGGGAGGTAAAGCAGAAGATTACATCAGCAAATACTTCTGTAAATGTCAGTAAATAAATACATAAAGAAGTAAAACTGGCACTGTCAGCTGTAATATAAGACGTGTGTGCGTGACTTTTACCAGGAATGTATTGGAGCAGTGTCCACAGATGACTCTGATGCCAACGGGCTGATGCCGCGGTTCAGGGCTGTCCCCTCCAATGTGGACTGGACCTAGATTGATGATGCGTTTACTGGCAGGGAACAAAAAATACTCATTTAACATAAACACACATGAACAGCCCTGGCTGCTTATTTCAAAGTTTGTCCAAAAAGCACTTTTTCAGCTTTTTAAAAAAAGGATGTGAATTCAAAGTTGCAAAATTTAAAGCCACCTCTGTGTACTATGAAGGCGCATAACTTGGAAAAACTTTAACTGGAAGTGATTTCAGAGCAAATATACTAAAGTTACTGTACAAAAAGCCCCCAGCTGATTAAGAGTGTCAGGTGGGAATTTCACTTGACCTTAATGACCAGTAAAAAACATGTCAAGTCTTGATGAGACACTAGATGAGGAATGTCAAGTTCATTTCACATTATAGGCTCCATAAAGCCCCTTTTCCCCTTTTCTTCCAGTGCAAAGAGGTTTACCTACACATTTAATCCCCGTAACATCAAAATATATCAAAGGAAAGTCCATTTTCAACAGTACCGCTCAGGTTTTCTACAGGATAAAGAGATGTTTCTGTGGCAAAAAACCGACTCGTTTGGCTTGAACTGTAAACAATAAATGTTTAGGGGTTTTTTTTTTTTTAAATCTTTCCCTAGCTCATTATTCAGACTGACCTATATTTTAAAAAGTTTTTGTTAATTCACAAAAAATACAAATTTTTCACTGCAGACCCGCTGTCCAAATCAAAAATTTCTATATAGATAGAAATAGTTGGTTGGTTGGTTGGGGGGGGGGGGATACAAAAACAAAAACCAAACAGGAACTTTAATGTTATTTAAGCGATATTAATGAATAGTATGTATGGCCATGGGGGAGGTCTTTATGAGTAGGAAAAGCTGTAAAACCTATAAAAACACAGTACAAAATCCAAAATTGATGTCCTCCTTCACTTTTTCCAAAGCCATCCATTAAGAGTTTCTGCAAGGCCGATTCTGGCCCCCCGGGCCTTATGTTCGACACCCCTGACCTGGATCATGATTTGTTAGTTGGTTTAAAAATGGGACACCTACAGCCAATTTTAAACTAAAACACTGAACATCAAAATATGATAAAGAAAGTCCACCTTCATGACTTTCAGCTCAGCACACCTCACTAACTCATTAATCTCGTTTGTCCTCTCAGAGCTGACAGTAAAAAGCATTTACAGCACCTTACACTGAAAAAAAACAAAAAAATACTGGATACAGACTTAATCAGCAATAATGGATGATGACAGCAGCAGGAAATGTTCCAGTCTGACTGGTGTCAGGCTGTCACTTCTGCTAAACCGTAAGACGAGCGAGCAGTGGATGAAGACGCGAGACGAGGGAGACCAGGAGGCTCGTTCAGCCGTGAAACTGAGATTTATGAACGTTATGTTGCTGTCATCTGTTGGCGGAGTAGCCATACTTTTTTGCTCCAGAGTCAGTTTTGCTGCAGGCTGCTTTGACTGACAGGCATGCCGACACAGACAGCTGAAGCCCTGTGCTGTCTGCTAGGCCTTTCCACCTCTAATTGGCGTCACTGAACTAGACCTGGTGCTTCTGGTCTCTTTTGGAGTATTTTTATTAGAGAGTTAATCTGAAAACTAATGTGGCTTGATGAAGAGGTATCAAGAAGCTTAATTTTTAGTGAGTAAAACTGTAAGCCCTTCAAATATTCCAGCTACAAAACCAACATAGCAGGGCCAAAAATCAAGACTTCAAAATGGAAGTGTGATGCCACAGTTTACCTGCGTGGAGTAAACTTGTTTCTCTTTTGAGACCTGAGCAGTTTCATACTTCAGGCCTGCCTATAGAACAAAATGACCACGTCTATATCAGAAGTTAGTGAGGGTGTTTCTGTATACACAGCTTACTAGAGCCAACCTTGGAAAAAAAAAAAATCAGACACTAATGGTTGTCAAACCACATCTGTACCAATTTGTATACTGAGGGGTCAAAACATGCCATTAAGGGTACTGGGGAGGTCATGTCCTGGTGTCAGTGTGATAGAAACAAATAAAATGCTGGGAATACTGAAGCTATTATTATCGTTCGTTATTTTGAGACGATAATTGTTACTCTCTCACTGATAGATTTAAAAACTGCGGCTAAAAAGCTAAAAAGTAGCTGGAAATGCACAGGAGGAATCAATGGTACTGAAAAGACCAATAACAATGGCTTTGGGCCGCGCCATATTTCCAGGGAGGTGCAGGGAGGTTTTTGGTTATACTGTAGCTCAGCACAGATTTCCAGCTGAAGCATAAATCCCCAGTAAATATGGTAACTTCCAAAAAACCAATGCCAGGCTTTTTCCGGGCCTGTTTCATAAAATCTGGTCTTTTTTATTCTTTTTTTAAGCGTATTTAATTCTGTTTCAGGCTTTAATCTAAGAACTTTGTAACTTTGTTAATAAAAGTGCCATATAACTAGAGTTGACCATTTTTACTTTCATTATTATAACTTATTATACCAAAAATAGGACTGAATTTTCCAAAAGGGGGTATCTTCAACGGTCTCTTAACACCACATAATGCTTGCTTTTGTTGAATGGCTGAAACAGGTGGTGTGATTATGTGTTAAAGCTGAGATGGATTAAAAACAGCCCCCGTTTCTTTTCCTGACTCACCAGTACGGTCTTGGACAGGCGATCTTCTGCGATGTCACTTTGCAGATCAGCAGACAGTTGCAGGGACAGCGGACGTACTTCTTTCCAACAGGAGCGTTCTTAATGGGCTGTATTAGAGAGATGAAGACACAGAGAAAGGAAGAATAAGAAACTTAAAACATTTTCTTTTGGCTTTCCCAAATGTGAGGTTTCTTAAATTGTTTTACTTTTGATTTCATCACACGAAAGGAGAAGGGAACGACACTCCGACACACCGATATTTTGTGGTTTAGCAATGCAACTTTCCAACAAATACTGACGTAAGTACACATTTCTATTATGTCAAAATGCTATTAACTATTTTTTTAATATACAAAGTCTGGTTTCAACTACTTTTGTCCAAGTTTTTGTGGATTAATAGATAATTTTCTTCATTTTTTGGACTCTTCAATGTTTCAAGTGGATAACAGTCAGTCTTTTGTTTTTTGTTTTGAACCGATAATGTCTATCACAATGCAAGACTTTAAAAAGAGTCATGAATATCTATAAATGTGCCACAAGTCAGAGTTTTAAGTCACAGAATATAAGAATTTGGAAAGACTTGAGATCTTGCAGAAACAGAGTGACATAAGCACTCAGCAAAGTAAAAGTTTGATCTTACTGCTGAAATCAAGATATTTCAAAAAGTGCAAATGCTACTTTGAATGACAACGTCCTCAGTTTCACTACCTCTTAGCAAGTAGTTGTCTGCAGACAAGTTGGTGACTTCAGTGTAAACTAAGAACAAATATGTCAGTCTGCTAGCAACTAAAGCAATTACAAGGAAGCAGCACCATATAACCATTTGAGACCAATTTCTCCTAGCCACAGCCGTCAGATGTGTCACAACTTAAATGTAACCATCATGATTTTCCTGCATTGCTTAAATCACCTGAAAGTTGTAGGGCCCCAAATTACAACCCATAGTCAGTTTATAGATGGGCCTCCAATAATGACCAGGGGTATGGTCAAAATGAACAATTAACAGCTGGCCTTATATAACATATAAAAGCTTCAAACTGTTCAGTTACTTAATACCAATAAGTCATTTTACACGTATAAAACTATAAAGACGTTTAAAAATGGAGTAAAGGAGTAACGTTGTTTTATCTGTGCAGCTTATCTCAGTTTACTTCCATCTAGTCTTTACTAATTCTAACTAATTAATTATAATTACAAATTATAGCTACAGTAAGCTAGCTCTCTGTTTTCCATATGCTGTGTTTGACTCATTAATGTAGACCCACTTTGCTTGTCCAGGTGGTGTTTACCATTGAATGTTTTACAATAAAAGCCCCATTAAGAAGAGTTTATTGGTTTATTCTACTGCAATGCCAGAGGACTTTTATTTTGAAATGTGTACAGAAGCAGAGTTTTTGTAGTAACAGCATAGTACAACAACTTAACAAGGCAGCAACATGGGATCTCAAATAAGGCTCCAACAAAAATAAAGAGTCCCTGCAGAGGAAAATGGACTTCTTTGTTAAATATGCTTAACATTTATTATAATCTAAGCTTGCAGGAAATAAACGTTGTTTCTTTCTGTAGCTGAGGTAAATCAAGGCTAAATGATTGTCTGAATCTGCCTCTCACCGTAGCTTCATTGCAGATGCTGCACTTCACCACATGCTGGTGCGTCTTGCCCTCCACAGATATGGAGCTCTGACAAACCCGGCAGCTGATCACCGGAGCGCTGCTGCTGTCCGGGCTGCCCTGTGGGGAGTACGGGGGCGGAGGTTCGCCTGGTGCCACCGAGCTGGGGAACGGAGCTAAACCTGATGAAGATGAAGAAGAGCATTTATTAACACTGTGTCACAGAGTGGCTAATAAAGCAACATCTTTTGTTTATCATGAAAAAAGATAAGACTATATGTCCCAAAGCACTGCTCCACCTACACATTACACCTACAGCTGCTTAGCCATGAAAACACATACCATGAAGCTCCCAGCACACAGTTTCTGTGCTCATATTAATGCACTGACGAGGTTTGGAGCTCTGCAGTTAATGAGTCAGCACAGTGTTGCTAACTTCTATGCGCTTCAGCACTCTGTGACCCCGCCCTGTAACTTTACATGGGTCTGACAGTTTGAGGGTGAGCTACTGTGGCTCCTAAACTCTTCTACTTTGCTATTATATATATTCTTCGCTGATGAAAGGAAGAAATGTAAAGAATTTGTTGCAGTGGTGGAATCCTATTCAGTGCACTCTTTGAAAGGTCCCATTCCCAAACAAAAAGTTTATAAGGCAGATTGCATGATTAGGTGCTTGATTTTAGACACCTGTGAGACTGAAAACGCTTGAATTCAAAGATTAAAATCTGTTGCCTGGTATTTTTGTCCATGGGGTGTATGTGTAAAGTCTTTCACTTTAACTTGATGAGACTGATCAGGAAACTAGTGGCTAACCAGATGCATGTAACTGCTTCTCCCTTTTGTACGGGGCATTTGTAAGAGCCATCTATCTTCTGATGGTAGATTTCTGCATTTTTACTCTTCAAAACTCTTGTGCAGTGGTACAGCGCTGCAGTTCAGTAAACAGCGTTATTGTTAACAAGTATTGGCTCACAATATCACCACTTTTGTGCTTGGCCAAGACACACAGTGGGAGCACAAACAGAATGCAGATGTGTATCTGTTTGTTTATACTGACTCATGTATGGTTCAGCAAATTGTACGTTTAATTATATTGGTTAACATAATGTTATCTAAGAGTGACACTGTCAAAAGACAAAACTCAGTGAGTGTAATACAAGAAGCAGAGGAACCAAGTGACTGTCACACTTACAAGGAAGCAACCAGAGAAGTGAGAGAGAGAGAAAAAAAGAGTTACAGCAGAGATAAGAGCAATAAAAAAAAAAGACAAACAAGCAAGGCATGTGGTGTTTGACAAGATCGCACATAAAAGTGGAACAACTTTTTTAGTTTGACAAGTAAAACAAACAAAAAACTATTAATTTAAATCCCAGAAACTGAGAGACTTCCAACACATTTCTGCAAGTTATCATATGGAGCTGCTTCTAGGGCAATCCAATTAATCATATTTTGACTTCAATCACAATTTTTTCCTTCCGCTCACTATTAAAATAAAATAATTTAAAATAAAAGATTATTTTTCGTATTCTGCTTTGCAGTAGTTCTCTCGTTTTTTTGTCCTTCAGCACATTCATTTTCCTTAACTTCAAACCATAAAACTTCCTTGCCTGACAGAATGTGACAAATATTCGTATTCATTTCCTTTAGTCAGGTGTCATATAAAGTTCACGCAATCTACTTTTATTAAAAAGTTTCTTATGGTTTAATAAATGTATATTTTTTCCAAAATATACATTTACAAAATGTATGTATATTTGTATTTATTTGTATGTTTTGTAAATGTTCATTTACAAAATATACATTAGAGTAATTTTGCAAAATAATTTTGATTTCTACATTATTTTACCGTAATAAGTGGCCTTATTTGCTCTGTAGAATCAGTTCCCTTTTACAAGCGGTGGATATGACGTTTAAGAGTTTTATTATGTATAAAAAGGATGTAGTTATGAAAAACAAATTAGCCCAAAGATACTTCGACATGGAGACTAGAGGTGGTGGGGATTCAACCTGACAGGTAACCTGCTCTACCTCCTGAGCCACAGCCGCCCCTAAAGCTTGCCGTTTCCAAGAAATCTTCCATCTGAGTACTAACCAGGCCTGACCCTGCTTAGTTTCCAAGATCAGACAAGATCAGGCATGCTCAGAACAGCCATCTTGGTCCTGTTGTGGTTTATCATTTTACTGCTCAATAACAATTCAATAAATCTAAATTCTTGGACATGTTGCTTGTCACATTTTATTTTCTACAGTTAGTAAAGCAAGGCAGCAAGGCAAGCCTGATCTTGTCATACACATGATAAAATAATATCCAGTTTCTTCCTCACAGCTTATTGGCATTTTCCTGGTATTGGATCAGTACTCGGTATTGGTATCAGTATTGTATAGGAAATAGAAAGAAATTGTGCATCACTAGTGGTTTTCAGATGTTCTCAAACCAGAAATGGTAGCGTCACCCAATCTGAAAAAAAGGTGACGTTTATGCCCCATTAGTTTTAAGGTATTTACAGGTAGGAACTAGTATCAGTCCATCTACCTGATTACAGACTTAATCATCATGTGATTACACTCCATTTCAGTCACTAACTGACTTTCGCAAGGGGACCAACTCATGTGCTTGACGATACATAGCAATACCAAAATACTGGTTCTGCAAGGTTTCAGAAGTAGAGTGGTGCAAAGGAAAAAAACCCCAACATGCTCCCACATTTGTAATTCAGCGGACGAGTCGAACATGCTGAAGCAAAAACATGTTTTTTTAAAAAAAAAAATCCCTGTGGCAGAGTACAGACTGAAAACACCTGATCATGACACAGACTCATTAATCGGAAGCAGCCTGTGGCGATCACTATACTGACTACAGGTTTTTTCCCCCCCAACTGAGAAATAGTTTCATGTTGCAATGCTAGATAAATCAGTCAAACTGCTGAAGCGGAACAACTCAGAGGTTTGGGAAATCTGTGTGGTTAAGGGTGATTTTTAATATTTACCTTGTACAAGAAAAAAAAAAGCACATAAAACCACAAGAACAGTAAAATAATGACACAATAAAAATGGTCTGGCCACACTGTTGTAATCACTAGTATTGGGCGAGATTTATGCAATCAGGATATTCCTGACAGTCCAAACTGAAGTCTTCAAATTACTTTACTTTGTGTTTGTTTCATCAAAACTCAGTGCTCAATACCATGCACTACAGAAAAGCAGCAAATCCTCACATGAGAACGATCAGAAACTGCTGATGTTTGCTGTTCAGGCTCCAGGGCGTTTTTACAGTGAACTGACAGCCTGGAGTTCTGACCTCTTGTCATAATGCAAATCACCAAATCAAACTCACCCACATGAAAAGCCTTTCAAAAACCCGGTTTTTCATGCCAAACATCTGTTATAGACCGCTGACAGCTCAAAGATGCTCATTAGCATGGGTATATAAACCTAAAACTTGTCTTTAATTAATTTTGTGTGGGTTGAATCTCCTTCAGTTGTGTGATAATGTCTTTATTTACGGCTAACGTTAGCCTGGCAGCTAACATTTGTTTACAACATGACACCTTTAAAGGTATAGACAAACTACAATACCATGTATTCTGAATGGTGGTGTGAAAAGGACACAGAGGACATACTCTGAGATTTCGGCAGATATCCATGCGAGCTTCCACCGGGAGAGAAGCCGTTGGTCCCGTCGTGCTGCTCGGACAGTAGCGGTGACCGTTCCCCGTCCGCCATCGCTC